>JAQGBU010001810.1:0-11410 GCA_034698605.1 Isotoma decorata | reverse complement strand
CCAATTTTAAAAACTTTAACGTCCCTTTGACCTAAGGAACCCATTTATGAAAACAGAATTAAAAAATATTATTCCTGCCAAAAGTTAGCCATTCAGACAGAAGGACGGACAGACGGACAGACAGACGGACAGACGGACACCATGAACGTTCACATAAAGTATCTAACGATACTTAATAATATAGCTTTTAGCACGACGAGACGCCGATTAAAAGTGATAACAATTTTAAAAATATTAAACTGCTTGAAGTGAATGATTTTTGATCACCAATCACAAATCTTCTTGTCAAACGCAACTGAAAGTATTATTCCTAATGATATTGTTTGAATGACATGAAGTATTGAAAAATAAATTTCAAAATAACATATTTTAGACACAAGATGGTAATATGACGAATTCTTCCCATATAAATTGACTGGGGTTTTTTATTTATTTGAAATTAAATTGAATGTTCAAGTAAAGAGCTTGCTTATTACATGCTAGAATCAGGTCTTCCTTGTATTAATTTTAGACTACTTTTCATGCTGATTTGTGTTGAACATTAATCATTTCTAATTGATTTAAAAAATGTATTTTGAAATGTATTTTGAAGATTAAAATGTATTTAAATACTGTATTTTGTATTTTGTATTTTGGGGTTGGGCTTGATAAGAAATGCATTTTGTATTTTGGGGTTGGGCTTGATAAGAAATGCATTTTGTATTTTGTATTTTCGACTAAAAAATGTAATTGTATTTAAAATACATTTGTGTTTTGAGAGGTACCGAGTATTTTGTATTTAGTATTTTGTATTTTCAATCAAAGTATTTTGGTCATCTCTGACTACTACTAATACTGCTTATTATCCTCTTTAATCGAAATATTTATGGAATTAGTTAAGGTATTGTTGGAATTAGATCCTCCCCAGAATAACACCCTCATGTAAATAACTTCCCGTGGTCTACACGATGTGGTAAAAACCATCCATCCCCGGAATAATCTCCCCTCCGAAAACATGTGTACAGGAGATAATTAAGGATAATTACAATTTCAGCTAGTATATGTAAATGACAGATTATTAGGAGTAAATGCATGGCTGTATGGAATAATGAATTATCCGAATTATCGCCCTAAATTCATCCAGTTACATTTTCTGGTGGGTGGATTTTTCATATAGTATGGGTTAAATTAAGCTTCAGTTGCTGGCACAAGTATATAAAAACTGTGGTTTTATTTCTTAATGATTTCACTCGACTTTAATAAATGTTAATAATTTCAATAATTAATGCTCAACTAAACCAAGCCACGTCTTAGTACACCATTCGGAGATGTTATTTGGTTTCAAAGAATAAGTTCCGTTAAATATTTGAAACTAGGTCCGTTTCTCAATACAAATTTCGAATGGGCAAGGCTTGCTCGTTATACCATGTTCCATTTTAGTTGTAGGACGAGGCTGTCCAGGCACAGTGGATAATTTATATCTTTGTAGAATATTCACATAGAATAAAAAGCCAACCACTTCTGCGTATGCCATTCCAGGACATATGCGTTTTCCTGGAAAATTTAAAAAAATTTGCAATAATATTTACCTTTATTTTTCGAAATTGCTTAAAGCCATAATTTCCTTAGTTAATTTTAGGGGCATTGCATTCAAAACATAAAAACCCTTGCATAATGCCATCTGCCGTTCAAGAAATGTACGTGCTTTGTTTGGAAAGGTTCGGTTAAGCTGCAAATTTAACGGACAATGTTTTGTTATTTGCCCTTTCCGAGGTCGGAAAAATATTTGCTGATTTTTACAGTGCTTTTGAAAGCAACTTTAGACAACGACTGCAAATCTTGCCCTAACGATTTTTCCAAGTCCGGATTATGTGTGTCCTGATGACGCCCCGATTTGACCATTGGGATCGGTAGTAATTTGATAGGGAACCACTTTGCTCTCTTCCACTTTTTCTCTGCGAGGTCAAATAAGGTCCCAAGGGTCCTTTATAGAGGGGTCATCGGATCATGACCTTGATCTGTGACCTTATTTGACCTCGCAGAGAAAAAGTGAAAGAGGGGAAAGTTGTTCCACATCAAAATTACTACCGATCCCAATGGTCAAATCGGGCGTCATCAGGACACGCATTTTTTGGGGGAAGATTTCCAGTCGTTGCCTGAAGTTACTTTGCCAAAAACACTACTGAAGTGAAGCTATAACTTCATAAAGTAGATAAAAACCCTTATTTGTAGCTTTTTAGGCTCAAGACCATTTAGTTCCTACCGATTCCAAAGGGAATAATGTGTGTAGCATTATTTCCAAGTTTTCCTTCTTCATCAATGAATCTTTGTGGTCTAAAATCATGCACGTCTTCTCCCATCACTTTTTTATTATGGTATATCCCATGTACATTGGCCAATATGTTTGTATCCTGTAAAAATGTGAAATAGGATTTATTTACATAGCCTTTTTTAAAACCTACCTAGCATCCACGCCAAACAGAAAATCAAACTCTGATGTAATTTTGACTGATAAAGAAGTACAATTTATTAGAGATAGGAAAGTAGGATTTTTTAAGCTTTCACCAGGCAAAAAATTTAAAAATCCCCGTTTTGAGTCTTTTACTAGTATAAAAACATACATAGGGCCACAAAATAAGTACCTCTTTGATTAAATATCCTCGATAGTAGAAATCCTTTGTAACTCTTTTATTAGCAAGCAAAGGCCCTACTAAAGTTAAACGATGAACTTCAGTAAAAAATGCTTGAGTGTAGATCATACTGCAAGAACAAATAAAAAAGAGTTAGTTTTACGCCATTTCATGTAAATTAAATATATTTACGTTTTATAATCAGCATAAGTTGGCTTCTCTCCTTTTGCAAATAACTCTTGTACTTCTTTATAAACTTTGTTTTGGTCATCAGGATAAAGAACAGAGAAGAGGACAAGGGCTTCCAAAAAGCCACTAACTGTGTCCGACCCACCTTGCAGCACATCCATAAAAACTAGTTCAAAGTCCTCCTCTGTATTTACATATAAAACCCAATCATCCAAATAAGTTCATTTAGACATTTTAAAAATAATCGAGTTTTAAAATGTGTTATTTGATACCAAAGAAATCTTTGGATTCGGGATCCTTTATCATTTGCAATGCATACGCCTCCGTAAGACATCCAGCAGTTTTAGAAGAATCAGCATTCATGTTGCATACTGCTTCACGAAGTAAATCCTATAAATTTATCAAATTAACTTATAAAATTGCCCAAAATTTTTTTTTATTTCCCTGGGGTTTGTTCCTTTACTTCGTTTAGTGGTAAAAATTATTTTCAAACTCATTTAGTTTTAGTTATGGATCTAAAATCAAAGCTAAACTTTTAAGCGCAAACAAACTCAACACTTCAACTGATAATTAGTACTAACTGTAACTACTACTTAAAATACAAAGTGTAACTAAAATGAAAACTAAAGCTTCATGATGAAACTAATGGCAAAAAAATTAAACCTCAAAGCTTAGCAAAATTCAAAACTAAAACCAAAATCAAAATTCCAAGTAAAGCTGAAATCAAGTAATTTTCCAAGAAAACAACAAATTCCAAAACATAACTACCTAATTGTAAGACTAAACTGCAGCTGCCATAGCTGAAAAATCAGTGTTATGGCCACAGTATTTGTGAACATTTAGAATTTTAATTGAAAAGTAGCCTGATGACGTTATATTCTTCGACGAAACCAATTGGACGCATTCACATATAGCAAAATCAAAAACACAGACGATCAAAACCAATGAAATATCTCATTTAATTATTTTTGATCGTCATTTAATCTCATTTATTGATATATACAAGATAGAAGATGAATTCAAAACTTACTTTGGCAGCTTTTTTACAATCTTTAGCAAAATCCACGTGAGCATTAAAGCCAGTCAAACCAGGTAGGAGGTATTTAAAAATAGGAAAAATGGAAAGAAGTCCAGGTCCAAATGTTCCAGCTTTGAGCATTACTATACTTTTCTTCAATATGCTATCTATTACAACTTGGTCCTTGTCATTTCGTCGCCCTACGAGCATTTTCCACAAAGTTTGAAACACATGATACAAAAACATTTGGTCCATCTGAAAAATGGTTTTTCCTGAAGACAGCTCATGATCCAATTGTTTCAAGTACTCTTGAATATTTCCATTTGTATTGGATTCCATCCCAAGAGATTTATTCAATCCGAACCCTCGTAAGGTTTTGAAAACCCAGGTTCGTTTTACTTCCCAAAAGTTGCCATCAGAAAAAGCAACTCCTATACAGTAGGAAAAAGAAGGAGTTGGACTTAATATAATTACTTAATTGGTTTTCCACCTGTAATTATTATATTGGGCAAAAGCATACACTTTTCTAAATCCCCTTTTTAGTAAATGTCTCAACCGATCTATGCGAACACATAAAAATTGGATAATAATCTCACCAAACTGTTTTCCGTCATTCCGATCGTAGATTAAACCAGTAAGGAAACGTCCAATTGCATCAGGATGGTTGGAAAGATCTTTTAACACTTCATAGGATGAAAGTAGAACTATTGAAAAAGAGCGAGTAAATATTTCAGTTATTATTACTAGTATCCGTTTTTTGCAATAGCTATGTTATATTAAGCAAGTTCCCTTACGTCCTTCTTGGCTTCCGAATTTTAATCTGAGGATATCTTCTTTGTATTCAGCTGCAATGTTGGCTAAAGCCATGTGTGTAAGGTTCGAAGCTCTTGCTAATTGGATAAGATTGCCCACAATCGGAATGGGCCATGGTCCTATTTAATTTACCAATTTATCATAATAAATAGTACCGAAATTTAGCTTTCATTCTAATTAAATTTTTTGTTAATCTAGAAGTAACTAAAATTAATCCGATAATAATTTGAACTTTTAATAATACCCGGAGGAGAGCTTTTCCTTTTCCAGTATTCTTTTATGTAATATAAAACCACGTATGACAATACGAAGACAGTTAGGAGCAAAAGAATCATATTATTCCTTTTGAGCTTCTTACAAGGCTTCAAACACCTCTCAACAAATAAGTTTGACTTGGTTAAAAAAGCTTTCTTCAATGTTCGCTGAAATCTTAACACAATTTACAATGCTTTAAACTAGTTTTATCTAATGCAGAGTACAAATGCGAACTTGGTTATTCACTCACGCTCTTTAAATAAATGATTTTAAAACTAAATTTAATCCGTCTATTTTATTTATATTTGGTATGGAGGGTCTTGCCAAAATCACCCCCTCCCTCTTTACTACTCCTTTTAAATACCAATCCAGATTGTGTAACTTATCCTATTATGTAATACATAGCACTGCTGGTTAATTACATGCATGATGCGGTGCGATTCAATTACTCAATCAAAAATGATGATAAACTTTACGGATGATAAACTTTATTGCGTGATTAACTACAGAGGATAAGTGGACCTCCTCCCACTTATCCTAAGGACAAGGGGGTAAGATTAAAATTTTTAGTACTTAACACTCTGGAACTTATTTGAAATCGATCAGTTTAACGTAAGTATCTATTTAACTCTATTTACGAGTCCCCCTCGCTATATAGTCAACCCACCCTACTTCGTCCTAACGAAAGTAAAAGTTCTTGTCTTCCCATGTTCAACCGTCTTCAGTAATTGCTTTCAAACAATTAGCCCAATTTCAAGGGACTCTTCATCCAAGTCTGTGCTATGTGCTCAATAAAAACTACAGAATTATGCTTTTATTCTACAAAGGATGGTACGTGCTTGAAGGAAGAATCAATTTTTTTAAGTATTTTCAATATATATTATTTAAATGAATGACGTAATATAAAGATAAAATTTACTGAAAGCGTAACTCAAGCCTGAACATCATACTTCTGAATAATGTTTAAGCATCTCTTAGTTGCTTAACATTCACTTATTACATACATTCACTTATTATTACATATGAATTAATTTGATCGTTTTAATCGATAATATTAGTTTTATTTTTAACGAAAGTTTCCTCCTTTTATGCTGAGCTGTTTCAACAGAATCAAAATTATTAAACTTAAATCAGATGGAAGGGTGAACATTAAAAAGCTATAAGAACTAGTCAAAATTATTGAGTAAAGTTAATCCCGAGAGGAATGCTTTTAAATTAATTTGATCCTTCCTCGACTCGTAAATTTACTTTTTAACTTATCCTTTTCTGTAGTATAAACGTAATTAAGAGTCACCCGCAGACTTTTCAAGCTTATTTAGTTCCACAGGTGTGTTGCAAACATTTGCATACTATTAGCTGCAGCTGAGATGTACTTTCCCCTTACACGTACATTAATGAAATCTCCAATAAAAATTAAAATAAATGTTAGCTTTTAGATAAATTTTTATCTCCTATGTATTTCAATTTTAATCTTTTGCTTGTGCTCAATGAAGGTAAGTAATATATAACTGTAGAAAAAGACCTAAAAAATTAACGATTTCTTAAATAACGAACGTGATTATATTCCGCGTTTTGTGGTTACTACTTTTCTAGCATATGTTCTAGCTCACAATATAACTTGTTTGTTAAAAATGCGGTCGATCCTTAGGAAGACTGATTAATTGTTTACAAATCGCTATTCCGATATTTTAAAATAAGCACGATCATCGTTCTTATTTATAATTCTTTTAATTGAATTTTAATCTGAAACCCAAACGATAAGTACTAAAAAGTAATAACACTTTTTAGTGTCTCATTTTATACCTAGCTTGAAATCCTGAAACGAATTCGGAGTACAGGGTGAGTACAGACCGAAATCTTGGAGGAAGCCCAAACAAATAACCCTTTACAAAATACACGTGTATTTTAATATCTTATTAATTAAATATTATACAATACCGTCAAACTTAACAAAATCTGAAATCTTTAATAAAAAAAAAAATTAAAAAGAAACGGATCTAATAAATATAAAAAATAATGTAAAATCTATCAAAATAGTATTCGGCAACATTTAGAACTGATTAAAAGAGGAAGTTAAAGACAGTAATATAACCAGGAAATGTTTGCCAGTCGTGGGTTTCGGTGGAGAGCCCGTTCAAAATGAGGGAGACCAGACAGATATTTTTAAGCCTCAATTTTTTTTATTTCAGTTAAGCATACTGATTTTACTTGCTGTGATCTTATAAAATCATAAATTAAACCTCTCAGCTTTTGAAGTACATATTTGCGTACACATTGGCCAAGTCTTTAAGGTTACGGCTTAACATTTCTGGCTAAGCATTTCATTACATTTCTTCATTTTTTCATGGACTAAGCGGTAGACAAAACCACCTGTTCGCGTCTTCTTAAAATTTAAAATTTAGCCAAAATTTTACAAACAAAAAAAAACTATTTAGAAAGAAGTTGATGAGAGCCAGAGATGTTTAACCAGAAATTTCCGACATTCAGTAATTACTAGTATGCGGTGCGAGTACATGCGAGTTACTAGGAAAGGGAATAAACAGGAGTTTCAAATTTTAAATTAACTACATCCTCTTCCCAATTTTAGTTTTATTACAAATTACAAGGCATAAAAAATTTCGAACAACAAAAGTTTAAATATTTGCTCAATGAAATCACCAGACTAATATAATATAATTTCACAAAAAACTAAATACTTTTCCCGTAAAAATACTATCTATTGCTGTTGCCTTTTACTTTTGCCTCATTCGGCATGATGTTAAATAGGAGAAAATTCATCATTCATCAACCAGCTTCACAGGGTACAGAAAAACTATCAGAGGGCTTTGGCAAACAAGCCTGCATAATGGATCCAATCTTGCTTAACCGTAAATACTTTTGTTCAAACAATTTCATTTCTTCTTCGACAACCAAGCATTCTAAGAGCCCCTTGAAAACCAGGTTGTTCAAATATTGTCCAGTTGCTTCCTCCACTTGTAATAACGTTAATTTCACGTGTAAAATATTACACACTCAAAAGTATTCATTTTAGTCTCAAACTCATTCATACTACAGTGGTTTACAAAGCATTAGAGACAAGGGGCAAATAAAAATATGTGCAGTATTTTAAATTAGAATTACAGCCCGTCCATAAGGACGTGGACAAATTATTAATGTTAGTGCGTCTAACCACCGAAAGGTGTAGTGGGAATATACAGAAAAAAACAATGAAAATTTAGTTCGATCATCATGCAAATATTTCAAAAGCCAACTTTTTCTATTTCGTACGATTTCCTACATCTGTGTTTCAGAGTGTTTAATTTTATTTCATTATATTAAATATTTCTTCATTCATATGCCATTTGGATGATCGTTTGAAGTTCCTTCATTAATCCGAGTAGATTTATAAATGCCTTCACCCTTGTAGTGTATTCTCCGTTGACCTATGGAACTCATAATTCGAAACACATTTGAAAGAAATTAATAATGTGAAAAATTAGCAGTTTTAATGAAAAAGGTAGAATGAGTGAAACCCAGGGGGCGTGGTTGCCCATGATTTTTAAAACTTCAAATTGAATTAAACTCCCAAGGAAAAAGGATCTAGAAAAACCACAAATTAGCCGTTTTAACGTACCCTGATCCTGAGTAGTCGTTTGTGTTGTGCAACGTTTTCACATTCGTATCTATGCGGGTGCATTCAAAATCGTCAAGGAAGAACGCACAAACACAGGTCGAGCTTTTATAATTACTGATACGAGTGTGAGTTGAGGTGGGTCGTTTTACCAAAGTGTAATATGATTGCAAACTGAAGTTTAATTTGCTAATGTTTTCCTATTTAAGTTTTATCTTAAGTATTAAGTATTGTTTGATCAAATTCTTCCATTTCAGTTTTTAAAAGGTCCTCAATCAAATTTCACTTAGCCAGAGCCAGTAAGTTAATTGAGCAGAGGCTTTCAAAAACCTTGTTATGATAAGGGATTTTCTGCCACCCTGGCCTTCTTTTAGTGCTCCAAATTGTGAAATTTAAAATTAAATTTTATCAATTAAGGCCTGCTCGCAAACCCCATGAAGAACTTCAAACCCCAATTGGTTTGGCCCTCTTGTGTTTTCAAATTTAAAAAAATATGTTTAAATTCTAATTTCCTGTTCTATCATCTACCAGTACATATAACGCATAAGTACATATGTACAATTTCAGCTTTCAAAAGTGATTTTTTAACACTGGTGGGGGTTAAAGGCACAGTTGGGTTGATCCATCTTGGTCAGCTAACTCACAAAATAAACCAACACCTTTAATGGTATCTTCATCTGCAGGACTGTTACCCCATGCCAAATTTCAGCTTTACTTACAGTAAAGATTTGGCCGATGTTTTCTTGGGTGATCACTTCTCAGACAGACAGACAAGACAATTTGGTTACAAAGCCTTTAGCTCGGGCTAAAAATTTATTTTGTGTCAACACTGTGTTTAAAGTTTCTTTACGCCAAATTTAATTTATACTTTGTACGCATTCAATCCAAGTATCGTACCGTATTAATGTTGTTTTAAAACTTAAAAAATAAGAGGATTTACTAAAACAAACATAATTGAGTAGTCCTTAAAAACAAGAATGAAGGTTTTTGTGATTGTTATTTTATTCCAAAATTTCGAAATTTTATTTGCAAGCTTCCAAAACGTTTTACTGCATTTTAACTACTGTTACAATATTATAACATTACTAAAATGTTCTCAATCCACAAAATTAACTACAGTCATCCAAGTACATAAATTAGATGCTTCCCACTTTCAGGCCTCCTTTCCATTGATTCTCTTAACCAACTCATACAACTCAACTTTATATCAACCCTTTAATGTGACAAAATTTACAGTTTCAAAAAATCCTTTTGCGTGTTATATATCTTACACACTAAGGATAGATGAGTGGGGAGACATTGACGGAATATATGATGACACCTGCCTTAAAGAAATTGTACAGAATAAGTCTCAAAACCTGTATGTCCAACAGAATAGTGAGTTCAAATTCACCCTGTATGTTCTTTATTATCATTTTTACAAAAACTTTTCTGCAATTGAAAAGCCTGAAATTTATAAAAAATTTAATCAACGTGATATAAACGTCATTTTCATATCACATACGGATCAAACTCCAGGACTGAGCAGTAGTGGCAGAGTTAATAGTTCCAAAAATTACAATGTCCCTTTGTGTTACCTTTGCCGAAATTGCCATCCCCACAAAAGCTTTACCATTGAAACTACTTTCGACCCCACGTTAAAAAATAGTGGGTGGGGCTCTATAGTTGCATTTAAAAAATTGAAGCGAGATCATTCTTTACTAAATATTGATATGAAGGGCATTGGACCTTTATTTGAACTCATAAGTTCCCGTTCTGCACCCCATTTATTTACGGTTAAACTTAGAAACAAATTTAAGTCACACTTTGAAACAGCTGAGCTAAACGTACCATTAACTGGCCAACTTTCAGATGGGGCTCACACCCTTATGCCTAGGTATTTACTGAGACTTATGGACTTTCAAAAAGCAATCAATTACATTGTTTGTCAAGATGTGTTAAGTATCATTAATCCAAATGTTTACAAAACCTATTTGGAAAATTTCAACGGAAGCAGAACCCTGATTCGGACTTCACTTGTCATCCCAAGTATTGAAATAATATTTAAAAACTTTGGAAAGGTTTCCAATAATTACAAAATTGTGGGGGAGATAAGATACAATTTTTTTACTTGTGATGGAGCGTTTTCAAGTAAATCTTTTGGATTCTATTTTTCTCCCTACGACACAGGTAATTTTTTTTAACGTTTGGCAAGTTGTGACTAGTTGTCTTAAGTTTACGATAATTTGCATTTAATTTTGATTAATGCTTTGCAGCAATTTGGACTGGAATCATCCTTTCAATACTGGTCATCGCCGTAGCCATATCATGTATAACCTCTTGTTACGTTCCCTTTAAGATTTTTAAATTTTGCAGCATAGTTTCTGGAAATATCATCTGGATGTTTGGATACTTATTAGAAATTTGTGTAAAAATTCCTTGCACTCCTAGCAGTATCCCATCACAAGCTCAGTCAATCATAAAGCTCTTAATAATCTTTTGGTGCTTAATTTGTGTCATTTTGAGTAATGCTTACAAAGGCATTGTTACAACTTACATAGTAAAACCTTTGCCAACTAAAAATTCTTGGAACTCTTTAACCGACCTTGGAAGTTTCAAATTATTTACCCCAATTGACAAAAGTGAAGGTGTAACATGGGAGAAAAAATACATGAATCCAAACTGGTCATATAGTGGACCTAGAACCCGTTTTCTATCAAAGTTACGGGTCATGAAAAATTCCCCAGTTTTGAAGGAAAGAAAGTTTGCTGCCCATATTTTTTTCGGAAATGAAAACATGTTAGAACCTCCTGAAACCTGGGACAAACCCCGACGAAGAAAAATTACAAAAATTGATACTTTAATCCCACTGGCTTATGAGTACCCGTCACACTTCAAAGGAAATTTAACTCAAAAAGGAAAGTGTAAAAGGAGGGC
>JAQGBU010001809.1:0-11416 GCA_034698605.1 Isotoma decorata | reverse complement strand
AAAGAAATCAAAGTCACGATCTAAAATTTCATCACTATTAATACTAGGCACAACGAATGTGGGACCCCGAATATCCATAAATGTGTCCTTAAAGAACTCGTGCCAAACCCGAAGGTCTACGTTACATAGATTGGGTGACTTTAGTCGGAACCTTTTTAGTATCGTCCAAAATTCGTTGACAGTCTCTTAATTTATGGTCCTATTTTCTGTGCACTCTTCAGCTTAGCAAAAAATAAATTTGAATTGCCCAATTTTCACAATAAAGATTAACATGAAAGTAAGGAAGAAAATCTCAATTTCTCATGTTTTTCTAACATTGGTCATTTGGAAATTATATATAAATTATAATGTAAGTGTAGGATGCAATAATGATGCAAAAATGGAAGTGTTGAATGAGTTTGATGTCATTCCAAGCCTCATCCATATTTTTGCCCACTGTTCAATTCACTTGAATTTGTTTGGAAGGCTAATCATAAACTTCTCTCTAAATGAACCAATAATAATAAACAACTTTGAATATTTACTTCCTTGGGAAACGAGATACATGGAGCAACAAAGACACGTGTTACAAAAGTTCCAACCAACTTGTGACTTTACCCTTTTCATTGTCCCTTCTCCTAAAACGGTCATCAGACTTAATAACCTAACTTTGTATGAGGAAAGTGAAATAGAGGATGAATTCGAATTTTACACAAGTTGGTTTAAAAATGTGCACGAGCAAAGGGATCAAAAAAGGTATCAAAGATTTAGTTGTTACCACGGCTTTTTTCTCACGGAAAAACAGTTTCAAACTCAACTTCTTTTCAAGAAAAATCATTGGGATTGGTATCCAGAAACCCTGAATGAAAATTGGATTCAAAAATACAACAAGGATTTTACACCTCATTTAAAAGAAAGGGAAGAGGATGCAATTGGTTTAGAAGCAGAGCCCTTTTTATTATTCCTTAAATATCACATTAAGCTGCATTTAATTCAACATTTATTCATAGTTACAGTGGATATCAATAAAAGCATTAGTAATGAGAGTGAAAGGAAAACCTTTAATTATTTAGAAATACTTAAAGTTCACTATCGCTGCATTCCTTGCTCAATAACTGAGCCACAATTCAAAAGCTTTCAAAATGGAACCTCCAATCGTAGGTTAGAAAATGTGCATGATGGCAAAGTATTCAAGTCAATTATTTTTAAATTAATTAAGAAAAGTCTAAAGAAGATAAAATTTGTAGACATGAACCATGCTTTTTGTTCTCAAAACTTTGGCCCGGCTTTGGACGGACCACGATTATTTAAAAAGAATGGAGCTAGGAATGTGACAATTGGTTTTACAAGTGTTTTATCATATTTACTTCGTGAAAATGCAACTTATGATCTGGAAGAGTGTGAAGGGGGCTGGCCTTTTATGGAATTACGTCCTTCATTTTTACTGTCAACTAGTCCAACAATTGGAGTTAATGGATCAATTACTTCAACCGTCCAGTCAAAATATTCAAAAAGTGCCCTCTGCATTGACACCCTTCCTTGCTTTTATTATCCAATGGAGCTGAAAAGATACAGTTATTCGTTTTTAACATGCTCCCCAATGAAAACACTCGAGGGTGTATTTTGGAGTACAATGAATAACTTTTTGAAACCATTAAGTCTTCCTGTTTTGATAGCTGTTTTAACATTCATTTCAAGTATCATTTTTTATCTATTAATCGGGAACTATTCGGTAGTTAAAGTTAAATATAATCACATTCCTTTTGAAATTTTATACATCTTTTGTGGCATTTTTCTTGAGATTTCAGTGGTGGTTGGAAATCAAGTGAAGAATTTAAAGCATTTTAATCTTATTTATGGACTTGTTGTAATGTTAGGAATATTAATTAGTAATGGATACAAAGGAATAGTTACGAATGATATGCTTCTACCCCTTTCACCTAAAACTGCTCAAAGTTACAAAGAACTCCTACAAAGTGATTCAAGACTTTTGCTAATAAACGAAACTTTGTCATTTCGTACTTTAAGTTTTGCAATGTTAACCTCAATCGGAAAATGGCGATTAACTAATACAAATGATTTTTTTTCTGCTGTATCTTATCATTTTCGAATTGGTTTCGATTCCATGCTAAAATTAAAGAAACCTAATGAGAAACTAAAAAGACTTATGGTTTATAATTCTTTAAGGAAGTTAGACTGCGTTGGAAAATTTTGCAGTGGAAATTTGACAAAACGGTTAATTAAAAGGGTAAAAGTGGCACTTACAAAACTGAAAAATGAATTGATTCATTATTTCGTTCGAAAATCAGAGTTTTTAAGTGTTGAAAAAGTGATACGGACAATTTCTGAATGTAACAACACAGCTCTGGTGGCACCCACTCATCGCATTCTCAACATTAAAAATCGATTGCTAGCACAACGATCTTCTATTTCAAGATATCCCTATGTAATAGCTCAAGATAAAATATTTAAATCTTCTCAGACATTCCAATACAGTTACGCCAATGGAGTGTTGGTTTTCAGGAAATTGGAAAGAATTTTAGAATCCGGAATTTATTTCATGTGGCAAAATTTAATTGAAGAATCTGAAATTATTGGAATGTACCAAAAGTTTAATGAATTTTATCCGCAATCTTTTTCAGAATATATTTCTGCATTATTTTACATTTTGGGCTTTGGTTTAGCAATTTCCTTCTTGGTTCTTTTGGTTGAATTAAGAAAAACCATTTTCTATTACATTAAATGTGAATTAAAGCGAATTTTCAACGCATTTTTAGTAGGTCTTAGTCTTGGGCTGGATACCTGGGCAAGAATAGTTTTGCAAAAAAACTGATGTTGTTGGACTTGAAAAGTCCCAAAATGTTGTAGAAACTCAAATTCAATCTTTGTAATCACTTTAAGAAAATATTGAGTTTTTAGAATTTGTTCTTTGTTTTATTTAATTAGGTTTAACAACTAATTTATCTTTATTCCATTTAAAGGTATTTAAATAAAGTATAATTAAAAGGTTGCAAAAGAAAAGCGTAATAGCAAGTTTTTCCCTCTCAAAATTTTTCGACTACTTGACAAACAATTCAGAGCTGAATTGTCTCATAAATTCATTAAATTAGTTTCCTTCTTCCTTATCTTTGAGTATTTGCCACAGTAGTTGCATACTGTGTCAAGGTACTGTTGGGTGGGCTCTAACTGTGCGGATAAAGCCTTTCGTTGTCGCCTCATTAAAGACCAAAAATGATTAAAAAGGAAACGTTGATTAAGTAGTATTGAAAAAGTCGTGGAATAAAAATAATTTGTCAATTTTTAAAGCATTTGGCAAGGTTGAGATTTTGAAATTATAAAGGAAAAGTAATGGTTTGAGAGAACTATTATAATGCCATAAAGGAAAATAAACAAAAAAGTGAGTTGTTTTGTTATTTCCCCTATTTTGTACTTTACTTTTATTCTTTTGCCATTTAACTTTCATCACGCACTTTATTCATCATCACAAAAAGGATCAGAAGGTCTTCTTCCACAACTAAAAAGTGAGTGTACAAAACAGACTGCCCTAAATCCTCAATTTAGCCCCTACTTATTCTATTCTTTTACGCCTCATTCCCCTAACACCAACCAATTAATAACTTTTATTTAGTTTTAAAAAAATTTAGGTTAGTAGCATTAGTATTCAAAATTCATTTACCTTTCTGGGAACAATAAAGTATTACAGTTTACAAAGTATAAAAAAGTTGCAAGGGATATTATTTTTCCGTTTTCATGCATTTTACAGTCAATAACGGATTATTTTTCAGAATTTGCGCTTTTTACAAATATCATGTTTAGTTTTTGTGGTTTTAACAAATTGTAAAAAAATTAAATTTTCAAAATTTTTTCAAGTCTGGATGAAATTCTCCAGCAATTTATTGTCGGTGGCTATTTCCAATCATTCTATACGCTTATAAAGTGGCAACAAATCATTCTACTTTTTACACGGGGAAAGCAATGATCCCTCCATGTCATCCTACTGAAAAGATTACTATAAATTGTGAAAACATCCAGTTTTCACGAGGTAAGGGGCTGAGATAAACTATCTAAAAATTCCAAATTGCCTGTAACAAGGACATATTGTACAAAACCCTTTTAGTCTTAATTATGGGTTTCACAAAAATGCACTTGATGGAAACAACAAAAGGAGCTGTAGCAATTCGGAGGAAAAAAGTAAAGCTGGAAATGAAGGTGGCAATAATACAAGCTCATTGTCTGCGAACAAACGTATTTAGTTAAAGATATCCTCCTCACAATTCATTCATTCAACATAAAATCTGAATCTGAAAACAATTTTAAGCTAAATTACTAGCACCCTACAGCCTACTTTTATAAAATGGAAATTTATCATTTCATTATTTATTTAATTTCCATTTTAATTTTAATACTGCTAGAAATAGAAAGGTGTAAAAGTGAAGATGCGACAACAAATAAGTGTCCACTACAAGCACAACAGCAAGTTCAAATTGATTTCGCTCATTTGCAATTAAATTCAAAACTTTTGGAGGGTATTCAAATAATATTTCATCTGATCTGTTTTTTTACGCAATTTCATAGGTTTTCAAATCGAATTTGATATATTTTTACATTTTACCAACATAGCTTAAATAAGAAAAAGGATTCAGTTACAAGCGTTCAAACTTTAATGTTTTGTTTCATTGTGGAACTCATGAAATAAAGCACGTTTTGAAGTTGAAGATGGGACTGAAGAGAGCAATGAAAAGTATTGTTTAATGAATTAAAAACGAAATATATTTTTGTGGTAGGATCTCGATGGGTTTTGGAGCAGGCACAAGAAGGAAAAGTGATTCAAGTATTTCATGCCCTTGAGATCTTGGACATTGCTAAAGTAGACGTCCATTCTATGAGCATTAGGTAACTTTTAAACATTTCATCATCTATTTTTACAACATTTTTAAATATTTTTACTCACTATGGATTATGAAAACATGAAATTGTTGGGGAGAAATTGATTTGATTAGTAATTGAATTGTTAAGAGTGGAGATGAATTTGAAACAAAGATGGAGTGCGGAGGATCTTGAATTACCTAAAGGGTTATTTGAAAAATAGGACAAGGAAGGCATTTTCATAAAAGCTGATCCTAACATTTTGAAATCTATTTGGAGTCCAGAATCATTTATTCCATCTGCTAGAGAAAATAGTAAGTGATGCTTTCCTTTTTTAACTCAGCAATTTATACTTAGTTTTAATGAAGGATTAGAATCCCACGGGATAGGCGACTGGTATATCAAGTACATAGGGTTAATGTGAGGGGATTAGGAGGGATGAAAAAATGGGTTTTTGACCTGTGACCAGCAAGGAAGTCAAATTAGAATTTTGAAACATCTCTAGTAACATAAGCGTTGGCTTCTTCCCTTTCGAACAGTACAAGATAGACATACACAGTGACAGTGTAGTCTTTAGAGTTTTATTTATAAGATTAGAAAATTTAACTACGTTTGTTAATTGAACAGAGATTTCATCGATGGAAACGTCCCAAGCAATAGTGAGCATTTTCCCCAACAAGACAATTATCTACAAAGCAAGAATGTATACTGTTCTCGGATGCTCATTTAATTTTCAATGGTATTTCTTTATTAAGCTAAATAATCAACCATTTAAACTTTAGCTGTAAAATAACGATTAAATGTTGTACAAAAGGTATCCTATGGACAAGCAATATTGCGACTTGACAATTGAAAGCTGTAAGTAACGCATCATTTAAAGTTCTCAGCTAAATTTTACCTTAATGAATAGAAACGCTTAATATTTCCCTTCTTCCTCCTTTTCAGTATTAAATTTTGAATGATTGAATTCCTTTCACAAATACTAACATTTCAAGTCCCCACAAATTCCTAAGTCTTTGCGGGAACTTAATTGACCCTACTTCATTTTTACCCTTTGACTTTGACCATAAAATGGGTAGCCTGCCCTTCAACAGTCTAAGAATAATGCATTAATTTGTTTGTAACTTAAGTCACACAGGCAGATGATTTTGTTCGATATGTTTGGGAAACGGGACAAAAAGCATTGAGTGTGGCCCAAATTCAGCTCTTTCAATATGACATGATCGTACCCCTTAAGTACACTAATGGAAGCAGTGAGCGTTGGGGTGCTAGTGGTAAGACCTTTTTAAACATATTTCTTCAAATGGAACATTAGCTCAGTCATTGATGAACCTAATGTTGTTTTTATTTAGGAGTAAAGTATCCACATGTGATTGTGCGATTTGAATTTGAAAGGAAATTAAGCTTCACTTTAATTCAAGTAATTACTCCTACATCTCTGGTGGTCACTATTTCTTGGTTTAGCTTTTGGCTTGGATTGGATGCAGTTCCTGGAAGAATCAGTCTACTCATCACTTCCATGCTCTCCTTAGTGACGATGCACACAGGAAGTGGCAACTCCGGTGCATTACCCGCAGTCAATTATATAAAGGTTAAATATTAAATAGGTTTCCACAAAGGGAACTAGCCCGGCCAACAGTTAATATTAATTACCCTTTATAAACTCTCAGCTACTTACTTTAGATCCTCATAAATATTACAAACGAACAAGTGTCACTTTACCCCACAGACAGGCCATCGTCATGAGTTTCTTCAAAAGCTCTTAAAATATCCTGCTGTTAAAGCAAAAAACATAAGAAGGCACTTAATAAAGTGCCGGTAAAGACAGTTTTTGGTTTGATCTATTCCAGGCATAACTGAGGACATTGGAAATAAACCATTGCAAACGGGTATAACCAAGTAGCGGAGCAAACTCGTATGGTTGTAGGTAAAATGACAAAATTGGCAGACTGGAAAATTATCAAAATTGAAAGACGGACAGACTGCGAAAATTGAGACTGGCAGGAAGATCGTTTTATGGATTTGGCCACTCCCGAGTGGGTGGGGTTGGTTTACAATGTGTTTAAAATTACTGGTACACACTGTGATACCCAAAAACCCATGAATCTCACTTTGCCCCAGCCACACCCCCTTGGCGGGACCCTTGACCCATTTGGTCAAATGTCCGTTTGGGTCCAAAGTATGCATAACTAAAAACAAACTCGAAAAAAAATTTTTGTATGGTTAGTTATAGCAGATTTACTGCTATTGCTATAGAGGGTGGAGCCAAGGGGGCGTGGCGAATTTGGGTCATTAAAGAACTTGACCTGCCATTTGTCCTCAACTATCCATATGTGAAAACAGAATTTAAAAAAATTGATTCGGTGGAAAGTTAGGGCGTTTACGGACGGACGGACGGACAGACGGCCACCGTGAGGATTCACATAAAGTAGCTCCGCTACTTCATAAAGTAGCTCCGCTACTTAATAATTCACTAATTAGTTAGCCAGTTGACGGACAGACAGAGCAGACCGTCTATGCTTAACACCAATACTCTTTACAAAAAGTAGTTCCGCTACTCACTACTAATTCTCTTTGACTCTAACTCTAAAAACTCCTTCTGCGTATAAAACCACTCCATTTATTGAAATGAGCTGTTTGCATGACTATATTTTTATGAATTAAATATTTTTTATATTTACTTGAGAACTTGAGTGAGTTATAAGTTACTTCATCTCCTCACTATGACGCAATATTTGTCGCAAAAAATTATGAGCACTGCACTGGAAAGGAGCCGTTCATAAATTAGGAAAAGGTAAAAAATAAGTGCGCAGTTTACCCACATAAAAACCTGAGGAGTGCAAATTGACAATATAAATTAAATAGGTGACCTGTGGCTGGGCTGGGCTTCAATGCATTATTAAAAAGATAACTGAGGGAAACTTGTAACTTGAGACCATTGTAACATCGAGTAAAACCCAAAAAACAATAATTTGTTAATAATAATTATTTTAGATGATGGACATTTGGATGGTGACTTGCATGGCGTTTGTCTTTTGTGCGCTCTGTGAATTCATCATAGTCAAATTTATTCATTGGAGACATGAACAAAAACTGAAAGCAATTGCAAAAGCAGAAAAAGAAGTCCAGGAATATTTAGAAAAACATCCGTCAACTGCTAAAATTCTTAAAAACCAAGAAAACCCCAAATCTGGAATGAATAATCCTTATACGGAATTCTACACTCCCACAACAACTAAACATCTCCTTCAAAATGTAACACCTCTCCCTTTTTTAGATCCCACATTTTTTCTAAAATATTTTGTTAAATCTTTTACCCCAGTCTAACTTAAACAGCTAATATATTTTTAAAACTAATAGCTTTCTTTTTCATATAACATTATACAGAATTCGGAGTTGGAAAAATCTCAACCGCCCCCATTTTTCATTGATAATGGTAGCAAAGAGAATAAGCCTTATAGTCAGTTACAACCACACCCACAGATGATTTCCCCAGCTTCCGGGGAGTGGCTGCATTATCCATTCAACAGATTTGATCCTCATGGAACAAAATGGGCTTACCCTCAACCAAGTTTTAATAAAAAGTGGAGGGAGGAAAGAAAAAAAGGGCAGGAGAGGAGACCCTTATGGGTCAAAATTGATCGAGCCTCAAGACTTATTTTCCCTCTTGCATTTCTCATCTTTAATTTAGTTTACTGGCCATTGTTGTTTATTGGCTCTGCTAGTCAATAAAGAAGGAAATTATTTATCAAAGCTTAAGCTTATCGCCTTTTTATTTTGCAAAAAATTGTCTATTTCCTTTCTCAATAAACATTTACTTTGGTTTTTTGGAATATTAAAAAAGAATAAAGTTCTAAATCGACTTTTATGATACAAGTACACTTTTCACAGTAATGTTAAAGCCTATTTCGATGAATATTTCAGATAGAAGGAATACCGTAAAACGCGATTAAGAACTCCCACCGGTTTAGAGCCCTCCCCCTAAATAACTCCCCAGGTCTAGCGACTGGTTTTGGAAAAAATAACATCCCCCCCCGGAATCTAGCCCCATCCAAAAAAAAGTAAGTAAAACCAGCATAAGATTCTAAATCTCCAAGTTTACACCTAAGTTTTAAGGTTTCACATCTAAAATTGTAAGAAATTTTGGATTTTGAGGACATAATTGTTGGTTTTTTGATAAAATATTCTTTGATTTTTGCTTTGAAACTATAAGTGCCCCCCGGAATAGAGCCCCACCCTTTTTGGAGGGTTGAAAAAATAACTCCCCATGGGGTTCTAAATCGCGTTTTACGGTAACTGTGTTTGAAGTTTGAACTGCCGGCCGTTAAGAATTTCTTAACCAAAGGGGGTAGCAAATAACTTTGAACTTGTATTTTTGGATAATTGGTGATACCGTTATTTGAGTGACCCAAACGGGTGATTGAAAGTGGAAACGGCAGTGGATCCACTGCTCTCCGGTTTTCACTAAGTTTTCATAGCTTCGTATTTTTTGATTTCCAAGTTTCGGTCAATGAGGATGACAGGAACCTGGAAAAGTATCAATCTTGTATTGGGCACACAACTGGTTAGGATCATAATATGAATGAAAGAATACGGCTGAAACTTACATTTCAATAGATCTAAATGGTTGGTTAGGCATAGCATAATTAAGTTGCAATACCACGTATACCGTAAAACGGGATTTAGAACCCTCCTAAATAGCTCCCCATGCCTGGCGACTGGTTTCAAAAAATACTTCCCCCTATGAATATACCCCCGTTCAAAAACAATAGTTTAGTTTAGAACATAAAAAAATCCATTTGAAAAAATGGAAACAGAAATAAAGAAACAACAGAGCTTGAATCTAGTTTAAACCCAACTTTTAAGGTTTTACATCTAAAATTGTAAAGCCTTTGGGATTTCGACGAGATGAATTGATGGTTTTTAAGATAAAATGTTTTTTTGTTTTTGCTTGGAAACTATAATTCCCTTCGCGGAATAGAGCCCCACCTCGAAACAGAGCCTCACCCTTTTTGCCACATTCATCTCTAATGCTAATTGTGTATAATTATTTAAGTTTTAACAACGTTAATTTAGCTGACTTGTCAACCCCGACTAAACTACAGGTTAGTTTTTAGCTTCAGCCGCAAATGTGCATAGCTGCAAGTTTGCAACCGCAAATTACCCTCTACCGAATGGTTTATAAAATTCGAAGCCAAATTTCGAAATTAGACCCTTGAGTAAATCAAGTAGGACAGAAAAGTGATATCACTTAATCCCTGGCTTTTATTCAAAACGTTGGACAATTACGCTTTTTCTATTGGAAATACATAGTTCATAGAGATTCATGTTATATCTAGCAATACAATTACTAATCCCTTCTTACAATGCAAATACGATAAGGTAATCCCTTGACTATTTCAAGCGGTGAGTGAAAAATCATAAAATACTCTCCATAATGATAGCGAATTCAAGGACTTTTAATAAATTCCTCAATATAAATGATGAGCCTTCGTTCATTTTACTTAATTATGCCTAAGGATTGTGCAAAGATTCGAAAGAAATAATTTTCAACGCCCTTGCTAAACATAATTGGACAAATATGAAAGCATTCTGCATCATCTCTGTTCTTCTTGCTCTCATCACACCAGGGTTATGTAAGTTTCATCTTTTTATATTTTTTAAAAACTTAGAGACAAGTTTTAATGTACTTGTAGAATGTTTTAATTAAACTAACAATGAGTTTTATATGGCTTAAACTTAAATATGCCACTAATCAAGCTTTCAGTGACAGAATTCTCAGTTAATGATTTACACCTAAAAATCTCAATAATTAACGAAAATAAAATCCGTATTGCTTAATCTTGGCCATTTACATTTCCTCCAGTGTCTTCCTGAAAACGAACAAATGTGCATATAAAACCCACGTGCGATATTTATATTATCCACGTGTCGTTTTAGTGAAAATTTTTTGTAAATTTGTCACTTCCAATATTAAGATTTTGGTCACTTTGAATATTACATTTTTGCTAAATATTCAAAGAAACCATTGGTCACTTTAAAATGGTCACTTTAGACGGATACCCTTCCTGCCCTCTGCCTGCATATTTTGTGGTTCCAAATTCAGTTTTTGATACGAAGCAAAATTGTTCGATTTTACTACACAAATTGAGCCTTATATTGATTTAAAATAGTGCAATCTTACTAATCACTTAAATCCATTGTAGGAAGGAGCTATTACAATGCATAATTTGTACCCATTTCGCCATTAAAGACGAAATTGGTGATGATAAAAAACTGTTGTGAGAAATATAGAGCTAGGCGCCGAAATAACTCTGTAAAATATTTTGATTTAAAATTTCCGACCACACATGGAAATTGAGTATCCTCTTCAAGGGTTTTAGTTTTAGTCAACTAGATCACAGAGCAATTCTTTACTACTATGTTATACATAGTTTGGAACTGAATCTTGTTAAAACATATTTTATGGGCAATTGTAGGCACCCTTTGCTATGATTGCACCTACCCTGCAACCGAGGACTGCTATCGATTTCCACTTACAGGAGCGGGTTGTGGTGAGAAATTATTCTTC
>JAQGBU010001808.1:0-11417 GCA_034698605.1 Isotoma decorata | reverse complement strand
CTTTGTTTTTTTAAAAAAGGGTTCGAGTTCGTGTTCGGTTCGATTGATTTATCGGGAAAATAGTTCGAGTTCGAGTTTGGTTCGAGCATTTTTTTGACGGAGGTGTTCGGGTTCGAGATCGAGTGCGATCAATCATATGGCCATGTGTGGGTAAATCCCAATGAATGCATGTCAATGTTGATGTCATTCTTATTTAACTTTTCAAGTGTTTACGAATGTATTTTTGTTCATATGGTTTATTTTTATCAATATACAATAGCTTAAATTATGTTCTATCACTAGCCTTTTATCATTCATGAAGTTCATGTGCAGATAATAAACGAAAAACTAAGTTTAATCCTTTAGCAAAATATTCCCAAAAATTTAAGTCGCAGTAAAATTCAACATGACAGAGTTTTTATAAAACTGTACTATGAATGAAATCAACTCTTGTAAATTGAGCATTAATAACATAATGGATTATAGAATATAAAGCTTCTTCTTCAATATTGTTTTTAATCTAAAATTGAAAATGTTATAAATATAGCTAGTAGTAAACACTGATTGAGAATGACATTTCAAGCACTTGAGTTCATTTCTAAACACTGATGAGTTATGGTACAAAAGCCAGTTGCTATTTTTTTTATTCAAGGATTGAGTCTTTGAAGGTTTGATTAAAAATGCAAGTAAGAATATGCAGATGTTCTTTTAAAAGTGTGCTCATTGTCTTTCCCTAAAACCAATCATCCTAAAAGCTTCATCCAAGCGTGTACAAGCCTTCATCTATTCGAAACTCCACTTGTACAGCACATAACAAGACACTCAGATTTGTGTGCAGAAGTGCTCAAGAGAATTTTTCAAACGTAAAGCCAATTAAGGTTAATCATATTATAATACTAAAGATGAATTATAGGACTGCATAGTAAAGATCAAAGGATAAATGAGAGATTTTTGCACTAGAATTAGATAAATGTAGGAACAAGTCAACATCAACTCTAGTCTATTCTCTTCCCTTAAATTCTCCTTGAAGAATGACAGGAGACAGGACAGAACGTACTTTAAGTCAGAGTTCGGATTTAGTCTAAAACTATGAAACTGTGATGCATATCAGAATTATAGTCAATTTCTAAATGGATGATACCCAATCTAATTAAATCCATTTGGACCCTTTGAAATCGATTTGAGCCTTTATTTTTGGATGGATTATGAATGAGAAGCTAATATTTAAAGAGCTTTTTTAATAAGATTAAATTCATAGCACAAATCTTCTTACTTCAGACGGATGCGGATGTTATGAAAATGTTCGTATCTCTTCGTCTTCCCAAAATATTTCAATCTCTATATTATTTTGATACCATGGCATGGCTTGAACTTCTGAACTATACATACTGATGCGTATTAGATTTTACATTCTAAGTGCGGTACATTCTTACTAAAGATAAGTGTTGATGCAGTGAGTGATGTAATATTGCATGGTAGAATTAATTTCCAAGTTGTAATAATCTTTTCTTATTTGTTTACAGAACAACAGAAGCAATGAAAGGTGGAATGGACTTTCGACAAGCTCTGGCCATCCGGTTGGATTTGATCAGACCTAGTTCAAGCCAGTTGCGCAATTTTATCCATGGTCAAAAACATCGACTGACCCCTTATGTCAAGTATGTCAGTTTTTATCCTTTTAGCAATAATAACCATGTATTGACGATAGTGACCCATATTTCTTTAATTTCTTTCACAATATTATCCAACTTCGAAACACTGATATTGCTTGTTTTCATTCTGCTTGACCAAAAAAGGCTTAAATTTGCAAAATTAACAAGAACACATGATTTTGCGCATCGCTATTATCATTATCAATAATTACAAATTACCTTGTGATACAATGTGAACTTGACCAATGCTAAACATTTTTTTATTTGGAACTACCTTCTATTTGGTTTTCTTCAGTTAATTTTTTTGGAACCTTTTTAATTTAAGAATTGCAAATTATCTTTACACCTAAAGGAATTTATCTATAGTTAATATATTAGTATATATAATCGTCTTCCAAAGAAATGAGGGTGTGTTCGAAGTACAAAAAAATACGTATAAAACATCATGTGGCGATCATGATGTTCGTGCATGATTCTTCATCAAACATCATGTCATATACGATTGTTGATTCTAAAGGTTCACTTTAGGTTTGGGCTGCTGTGCATGATAAAATAATAAAAAAATAATAATACTTATGTCGAAATTTAATTCCAATTCTGCTTCCAACATATACTACTAGTTAAAGCATCACATAAATAACCAAGTTGCAAAACCACGATTGGTTAAAAATAGTGCATCAGGAGTAGAAGGATGTTAGTGTGGAATGATGATAAAAATTAATAAATACTAAGAAATTCTGCACCCAAGCATATCTTCCTCTCGGCAGTTCCAGAAGACAGGTTTAAAATTTTTAGGCATAATTGTACGCGTGTAGACAGATCAAAATTGTGGTCATTGGTGTTGTACATTATAAAATGTAGTGTGTGGCATTGACGTAATGACCCTGCCTGTAAAGCGATTCATTTCTATTGGTTATGATATGATATGACGACCATATGTACCGCATGCATTAGTGTTTATCATCCTCCAAAGGCACCTTCATTAGTTCCGACAGTAAACCCATTTTATACTTAATCTCAGGCACAAGCAACCACTATTTAATCTTTTCATCATGTAAGCTATTTTTTTACAAGTTGCTTGCTTGCATGATAATTTGATAATAAAGAAAAGGTAAATTGCATCTTCAATGATAATTTTACCATCAAGGTAGGTTACATATATCTGTTCGTGTATTGTTTATGTATTCAAGTGAGATGCTTTTTAAACTAAATCTGTGTTTGAAGTATTACATTATCAATATCATGCTCCGAGAACATGCTTATATTCTTCAGTCTCTACTAATTACTTTCTGTTTTGTTCGTCTTAGCTAGAATCATCTAGCTTTTTACTTTTTTATAAGGCAGTAGTAGAGAGAAGGGAATTAGTGGGTGTACATGCAAGATATGAAAAACAATCAGATAAGGCAGAACCGACTTGGTCTGTGCAAAATTAGTCCTGAAATATTAAGCTTGGCCGACTGTCAGTCACTTAGTTTAATGCAACGAGCTTAACAGATAATAAATTCAAACTTAACTTCAAGAGCTAAAGAGCTGAGCAAAAATTTATCTAATCAAAATATCCTGCAGCTTTGACTTTTACAAGGTCATGATAACCTAGAGAGTTCACACTTTGCATGAACTCTAACTCTAGCTGTCCTCAACATAGTTGCGTCAGCATCTCTTTTTTGCACATTTTATTTATAAATCAGAGGCATTTTATTTCATTTTATGTGGCTATCAATAAAGAATTTTCAATTTGCTGAAGATTTTCACAGCAAAGCTTATCACATGGCATCTTGTTAAAAATGTTCGTATTGTGATAGAATTTGGCCCAAGCTGCGTATCCTATGGTGCTAAACAATTACTTTTCGATTAGTAATTTTTATGCAAAAATAATTAAAACAGAAATTTCCAGCCACATATCAAAAACAAATGCAATAAATACTTCATGATAAAATGATAATGTAGATCAATTAAGCCAAGTCAACAAAGCAAACATTTATGCATTATAACAATGATCAATCTCGAAATAAACACTCGAGGTTAGTTGGGCTAGATGAGCTTGCTGCCAAAAATATTTAGAGTAGTTAGTAGAACTGATAAAAATGACTTGTGTTGCAATTTATCATTTGGTTATTATTATTAGATAGTGTAAGACATAGGTCATGAATGATAAAACACAAAAGCATTTCTTGCAGCCCAATTCACTTGACATTCCTCCAAGCATTTATAAATTGGTATTACCTGATTTCATTTGTAAAGCGTAATTTGATAACTGTGGAAAAGTGTTTTTGACCTGACTGGTGATGGGTAGCGACGGCACTCATGGCACTTATTTAGCAATTCCAGTGCTCACGCCATGTAATCTAAATAGAATAATAAAATACATTAGGCAATAAATGCCATAACATTTAGCTGTAAATCGGGAAATGATTTTATAAACAATGAAGCGTTGACATTATAATTATGTATTATTATGCCAGGAGTAGCAAATGCATAAATTCAAGGATTTAATGCAATGCTACAGCAAAAATTCATGAACTATGGGTTGACTAAAAGTCGTTTTTTATATTTTGTGTGGCGTTTGCACCAGTTCTTGTCAATTTCTACACCTTGGTATTTAATGAATACATAAACTTTGTTCACAAATGCTTTTTCAAATGGTAACAAAAGCACAAAAATAGGATGTTAGGAAAGAACTTATAATTTTTGCTATGATTAAATAAGCAGCATTTCTCGCTCGCATGAAAGCCTTTCTGAAGTTATAATTCATTGCGGTTATAAATAATTAGATTAATTAGTTAAGTAATACGTTTATGTTCCATACGGTGTGTGGGGTTTATCGATTATGATCCAAATTTCATTCAGAATACATAATTATTCCTTAACAATCTTAAACGCAAAGCAACATTTATTTAATTATAGAATCTTCAATACACTTTTAATCGAATTGGCTTTTCAATCATAATGCATTAGTAGGTAAATTATTAACTGGATTATGAAACTTAAATTCTCGCCTACGCTACGCCTTAAATCTCCTTTTCATGACATGACAAAGTGTAATGCACCAACAAACAAAGGCAATCCGATTTATGTTCTTTGATGATATTATGACTCAAGACAAAAGTGTTAAGCATTTATCTCCTCACCTTGTTACCTTCCTGTGAGTTAAATACATTTTGTTTTTAAATTGAAGGATAAAATGTTTCAGTGGGTAGCTTATATATTTTATAAATATATTATAAGCTATAAATATATTATATATTTTATTTTATATATTTTATAGTATATGTAGCCGACCATAAAAATACTAGGACTGTTTTAAACGGGTGATGTAAGCAAGCACATTTTACATTTTATGGCCTTGTATGGAACAAAGTGGGTAAATTCTAGGCATTGTACTTCGATCTGAAATCCTTTTGTTTAATTATCCTTTTAATTACGTTTGTCATTAAACATTTCAATCCAAATTCGCTATTTTTGGATTCACAATAACCTATTAGGCATCCGTTTTCTTTAATTGAAGTGAAGGAAAGCTAAAATTCCTGCGTATTAGTTCCCAGTATTGTTTTTGTTTGACATTGCTTTTTTAGATGTTAAATGGCGTTTTTCTTTTATATGAAAATGTTGATAAATAAACGAAACTAAGCGAAACGCCTTGGGAACTTCAAGAATGTATAAAAAAGTTCTGAATTGAATCTGTCACTTTCAGTGTTCAATATAGACGTGCAAGGGACATTGAATGATTCAATTCACAAGTTATTTTTTATACTTAAATCCTACAAGTTCTGTATCAAACTATAGCAAACAATAGTCCAATCATTGAATTGAACAACAAAAAGACAGTTGATGAAGATAACTTTAGAGTTTGAGTTGAGTTGCATCTAAGTTAATTCGATTGCCTTCAAAGAACTTTAAACCCCTTGGGATTTCATTGAATTCAATTTTTTAAACTTAAGTGACGATAGATTGTATAATAGTATATGGTTATGTATTGATGTCAATATCCTGCTGTCACCGTTAAGTAAACTTCAAGTCAAAATAATAGGCTATGGTGCAGTATTAATAATGTAATAATGATGTATTTTCAACCTAAATTATCACCTTCATTTTTCTTTATTTAATCATTTATTTTGTCGTGGGCCGTGCCGTAGTTAATACTAAGGAATTGCTGATGTTGCAGAACAAATAAAATCGTTTTTTCCTCTATCTTAAAAATGAATTGGCCCAAATATAAGTCAAAACTAGTTAGTGAGTTCTTAACGGTAGGAAATTCCTGGTGTGAACGAAAACCCAAAAAATCTGTTTACCTACTGTTGTTTAAGAAAACTACTACCGTATAATTATCAAGTATTGACAAAACTCGATCACCTGTACATTTGAATACTGTAACCTTATGCAGATGTGTGAATTAGATCATAATTGTTTTAAGTAATTTCCTTACATACGAATGAGTGCCAATTATTGGGATGCAGGTGCAGATGGTTGTTTTCCTTTTTTTTGCAGGTCTTTTGTGAAAGGGGTAATTTATTTTCTGTTTTAATCACGAGGTGAAGAGTTGCAGATGCAGATATTCTGAACTGGTGCCAAAAGGGCTAGCAAAATTTTTAAATTAATTATTTAAAGAGCAGGTTACATGAATAAAAGATAAAAAACATCAAAGCGGAACAGGTTGTAGAGGCATAAAATAATACAAGCTACAACCTTCAGCCAAATGTATGACCTTTAAGTCCAGTCGAATCATAAGTAAATGCTAGCAAGTTTAATCGAAATACAAAGATCTGTGGAGATCCAGTCAAGCGGCCTGAAAAGTTGATTATTTACTTCAGTTTATATTGAATCCTGCTTGAGGTAAATTTTCCCTCAAAGTACACACTTCTGTTTAGGCCATAACAGTTTTGAGAACATTAATTTGACAAATGAAGTGCTTGGAAACGCTTTTGATGATACATATAAATGTTGCCTTCGCTATAGTAAGAATTTTGTTTACATTGTTACAACGACGACTAGCTTCTAGCTGAGATTAAATTGCTTAATTAAGCTTTGTAAGCAACAAAATTCATGGAAATCACTTACAGCCTACTCGAAAATGCTTGATGAAATGAACTCTTTTAGTTAAATATTAAAGCGCTCTTTAACACCCCATTTTATGATTATGTTTTTGCAGAGAGCTAGTTCACGAACTTCACAAAAGGGAGAAGGAAGTTTATTTAATATCCGGAGGATTCAAGAGCATTATTGAGCCTATTGCCAGGGACTTGAACATTCCAACATCAAATGTATATGCAAATAAGCTGAAGTTCTATTACGATGGTAAGCTATATAATATGTATGGTGTATAGTGAAACGTCTGTTTTTGATTTCATTACTACTTCAAACTCATAAATAATGCGTGAAGAGTGAAGACAACAGCTTGAATGTTAGGCACAAAGGCAGGATTATTTGGTTAAGTAATGAAAGAGCAAAGTAAGCAAAACAACAGCAGGAGATGATGGTAAAGGGCCTACTCAACTTTTTAGTTATTCACAGGGTTATTACAAAGATACCTATTTCTCTCCTAGAAATGTATACTGCCAAAAAGGAGCAAACAAAGAGTAAAAGTTTTGTCCAAAATCTCCCATTTTTTATCATACATTGCCCAAAAAACTTATTTAGCAAAAAAAACAAGTTAATTTTATTTATGTCCCTGTAATGTGTTCTTTAAACAGAATGCATAAAATGGAATTAAAACATTTTCTCAAATTTCACGTATAGCACAGCTAAAATAACAAAAGAAAATAGATTAAGGAGTATAAAAGAAAACTTCTGTTTAAAAGGAGTCCTTCAGTGGTAAATTTATTGATCATCCGTAGCTTTATAAATATGAAAAAAACCGAAACTTTCGTTACAATATTATTCCATACAAATTATAAATATCTCCTAATGCTCGAGCCAAACGTAAGCAAAGCAAACATAGCTTGAAATGGTAAAGACCATTTACAGTTCAAATAACATTTACCATTGAATATGTTTTTTGCTAGGGTAGATTTAACCTTTTAAATAGATGAGCTGAATTAATTTAGGATATGATCAGGCCAGTGTAGAAAGCATATTGTAGCATAGGAATTGTTGATTGTACTACGTATAAACAATGTAATGATAATATTGATGGATAGTGAAGGGAGAAAGTAGAGAAATATACATTTGAAAGGAAGATCAAACAGGTGAAAAGTAAAGGATTATAAGGGAACGCAAACAAGTGGGAAAAGGGAAGTTAATAAGTTCTGTTGATCCATTTTATGTCGTGTCATGTCAAAGTATCATCCTCATGTGTAGAGTCACTTATTTACTTTTACATTATAAAAGAGGGTATAATCCACCTTTATAGGGTAAATTACTAGGAGATGTCAAATATTATGATCTGATGTTATGTATACATTGGAATTTGTTATGTGCTCACAGGTGAATATGCTGGTTTTGATGAAAGTCAACTCACTTCCCGGAGCGGAGGTAAAGGAGCTGCCGTTAGGGACTTGAAAGAAAAATACGGTTACGAAACGGTGGTCATGGTTGGCGATGGAATCACCGACTGGGAAGCTGCTCCACCCGCAGACCTTTTTATTGGTAAATAAACTTTCCCCATCTACTTATTTCATCTTCCTTTTTCTTATACCTTTCTCTCGAAACTAACAAGTGCAACTTTCTCAAGTCAGCCTGATTTAAAGCTCCAAAATCCCATGAAATTGTTCCTTTATCACTTTTATTCCACGCCTTAGTTTAGTTGCTTTTCTTATTTGACATCTACGAAAGTGCGAGATACAATCAAACGAGGGAATTCTACGTCGTCTTTTTTGACTAGTTCCCTTGTTTTTATGGGCTTCTATAAAAGTCTTCATGGAAGTTGCAGAGTAATAATTCTTTCTTTTCCCTATGCCCATAGGATTTGGAGGAAATGCATACAGAACTGAAGTTAAGAACAAGGCCAAGTGGTACGTCAACGATTTCCGTGACCTGGTCAATGAGCTAAGAGATTGATGATAAGACAGCTTATGGTAATCAAACGGTAATACCATCGATATTCATGTGTAGCTACGACAGCCGCATATATATATGTTCACTTTCTATCCTCTGAACTCTGAACGCCTATCAGCCTTAATATATTACAAATACAATAGTACAGATTTGCCACTTTACTGATTGACAAATAAAATATATAAATATACTATATATGCTAATAGTTTCGTTCCGAACTACATACCGGTTTTAAGGAACTGTTTTTAAAAGCGATTTAATTTTTTGTTTCTTGTTCCGTTTACAGTTATTATGTATTATGAATTATTGTTATCTATTGTTTATAGTTTTATCGGTTCCGTTGTCTTTTTAGATTATTAGTATGAGGGATGTATCTTGACGAAGTTATTTGCGATTAAAAATAAAATAAATATTGTGATACATCGTATCGTGACTAAATAAAGATGAACTGACGTTAAATATTAATTATATTGTGTACAATACAGGGTGCATACGTGTTTGGGGTAAAAGCAAGAAATAGTTTAAAATTCTTCCATAAAACTTTACGAGCGTAATATCATACTGAAAGTTTTCATACAAACAAATTGCGTTTGATACCGCTGAATAATTAAGGCTTATCATCACCAAGAAAGAATGTGTTCAACATGCAATTGTCTGTGTAACTGCGGCTGAAAGTGTAGACTATTTTGGTCCGTAGTTTTCGTGCACAAGTTTCATACGGTATTTAGGATTTTGGACAAATTCACAATTTGTATACAAAAATTAAAAGATTTTTGAATAATATGAATAAGGTATTCCTTCATTTCTTTACTTGATTGAAAGGAATGAACAGGACAGTTAATTTTTAACGACGAAAATCGTTTGATCTAATTTAAAATGATATCTAAAAGCAATGCATCAAGTTAGATACCTTCGTTATCGTTTCTATCGTTTCGTAAATTAATCGTTTTTTCGAATCCAGTTAAATAGGCAGAAGAAAACAGAGAGTTATTTTACTCCTTTATATGTAGGCATGTCCCTTCAGTGCTTCGGTTGTTCAATGTACACAATACATCAAAATTTTAATTTCAAATATTTTTCATTCAATTTGCTTGATACATCTACGGACAGCCAGACAGAAAGCAATGGGTTCCCCGAGGGGTCGTATGCCGCACATTCACCTATATTTCAAACGTTGTCGAAGCTCAACCCTAAAACTACATTCTCCATCCCTCCCAGTACCATTGTTGCTTTGTTTTTACGAGGGCTTTTGAGCAAATTAAGAGATTCGGTAGTTTACAGGGCTCTGAAATAAGCAATTAGGGAAATCGGCTAAAAAACCAAACTCTGCGTCTCTTTTAGAAACCTGCATGAATTAGTAATTTTGATACGCTCTATTGAAACAAAGTGTTTTTTGTTAATTTGCTAATAGAAGCATTAATTGAACCTAAGCAATACACGTTTTCCCAAACTACTACTTCCGATTCAAAGCCCACTACACAGTATTGATTTTCTGAGGAATATTAACTTTTTCACTCATTACCTATTTCACAAACACGCTGTAGCATGCATTTCTCTCCAAAATAGAACATGATGCCAAATGCTATAACACCATTGTTCATATACATTCTCAAATGGATAATCGATCGTACATTGCACAACCAACCAGGTCACTTTATTCATTTATGGTGATTATGTGACAGCTAGTGAGGTAGTAGACAGATACAATTAATCAAAAAATACATAATGTTTTGAGACCTTTTCACATTATTGAACTCACAATGAGTCCAGAACTTTATTCTTCACTTTCACCCTCGCCCATTTTCACCCTAATTGAATTACAAGTACTCTTTCAAAATTTGAAAAAAAACACCGTGCTGTTAATAATTCATATTCATATAAAACTAAAAGGAATAAATGATATCCACAAAGCAGTAAACCAAAAACGGTATGAATGGCATAAACCAATAGATTATGTTCCGAAGTAGAACTTCGTCCAATTTCCTCTGTTTCCATGCTTCAGTTGGGGCAATTTCCCCAATATCTCTCCAGCAATACTTCTCCAAACATTCCCCATACTTGAATTCTTCCCAATACCTATGAATAGGCATAAAAGTATATAAATGCGTAATGTCAAAGATCCATGTTTATTTAGTATGTTTCACAATAATTTGGTAGTTATTCAATGCAAAATGTCTTACTTTGGCAAATTCATCAGTTCCTTATCCGAGACGTATACGAGCTTATAGGCCAAAGTGAGAGAAATTTCATTAAAGCTTTCATGGCCGTCATAGTCCTTGTACTGATCAAAGCTAAAAGAATACACATTTTGTTATTTATTATAATACTGGCCCCAATTTCACTGGGTCACTGCCTGGAAAATTTCTTTTAATATAGCATTCAGAGTTGCCTTGTTCAAAGTAATTTTCCACGCAGTGAATAAAATTCGGGCTAATACTCAACATTATGATTAAACCATTTATGTTGAGATTCATCATGCTGTATATTCGTAGAAAGTTGCGAAATTCTTAGTTAATTAATATTATTATTTCAGTATAGAAATAATCAATATTAATTACCCATTTGGACTAAACCTGTTAGCCTCAAGGGAGCATTCACAAATTATCTAAAGTAATGGACTCTGAGAGGGCTCTGAGATCTGCGTCAAATAATGGATACTAGCCTTCCCATCACCCGCATGAATGCGGTTGTAACAAAGGGAAAACCGCAATAAGAAAGTATCACATATTGAATTAGAAACATTAAGCTCCAGGTTTGGACATAATTAAAACACCCAGATTTACCTTTATTAAAACA
>JAQGBU010001807.1:0-11417 GCA_034698605.1 Isotoma decorata | reverse complement strand
GCTAACTGCGAACTTGCAAAATAACTTTAAACTATGAACTATATTGCTTGCTAACTGCGAACTTGCAAAATAACTTTCAAATCAAAAATCAAAAAATTAAAAACTTACCAAGTGAAATTCCTTGTGTAGAGACCATGTGCTTTTAAAAAACCTCGCATATTCCCGGAAACGATGAAACCTTGCGGAAAGATTTTCCATGATTTTATTAAAAACTTTAAAAAGATAATTTAAGAGCGGGGGTTGAAAGTTGAATGACTTACAGAAATGCAAAGACATTACTTAAAGACTTGAGTGCGGGCGTATTTGCACTTGCTGCTTCAAGACTTGAGGGTGGACGTGGTAGAAGCAGGTGGAAAAGGTATAGGTCAAAAGTGACAGGTGATAGATATACCCTTGGTGCTATATTGCGAATTTCCAGTTGAGTAAAGTAGGAGAATTTGTTTACTCAAGCTACTCACACCAAAAGCATAAAAAGGGTTACAAAGTAAGTCCTCGTGCTCAGTCAATTCTTGTTCCTGTGTTCATACTAATCACTGCTGTCATCTTCGTCTAAGTGCAAGCAAACGTCACCATCAACAACAGGTACGTATACTTAATACATGGCATTATGGGAAAAAAAGACTTTGCACGTTATCAATTTTTATAAAATCTGGTATCCTTTCAAAGATAAGTTCGAAGGTAAGGTCAAGCTTTACTATTGTGATACTGATTCTTTGTTAATGAGTATCGAATGTGATGACCGTTTAAAATCATTAAAAAGTGTAATCGTGAACAGGGAAGAGATAATGGACTTTAGCTACTTGCCAGGCCAACCAGCGTTTAAAGATTACAGATCGAATAATATAAGGGAGTTCCTGTTGAATTAAAATCGGAGACTAGGAAAAATTGATGTGTTTGTTTAAAAAACAAAATATGAACTTTTAATTGATGATAAAGATTATCCAGAAAAATTAAGAGTTGCAGGGTTAGTGTATGCTTTTTCGAAAATGTATAACAATTTTGTATGTATAACAAACTTTGAGGAGAACATGATTTGATGGTAATGTAGTTTCAACTACGGTGCAGTGCTTCGCAGTTTAAATTTACAACAGTACGACATCGTGCAACACCGGATTACCTTAACAGCAATAAGCGATAGTCGTTTGTTACTTTTACCAAGAGAAATTGAAACTCCTGCATTTGGACATGTTGATATTGGAGTAGGACCACGGTAAGCGGTATTAGACGAGAATCCATGAGTTGATAATTTCTATATTTGTAACTATATATTTATATCTAATATTTTGTAACTTAGTATTGAAATTGTTTACCCCATAAAAATAAAATTGAAAATGAATCTCACACCAGATCAAATTGCATTTACGCTTTATCATCCCTTTTCAATGTTTTCTGTAAGATTCCTCTCTTTTTCTATTCCAAAATTTAAATCAGTTTTATGATTGTTAATCAAATTTGTGCTAATAATTGGAACTACTTTACAGGTTGGACCATCGAGATCGGATAAAACATTTAGTCTTTTGGATCTAATTCATCGTCGGGATGAATGTATTGGTGAGAAACTAGATCGGGTTTTGTATTTCACATTAATTTCACCAAACACTTTATTTATCATAATTTTTAACAAGAGGTAAGTGGATCTATGAACAGTTTTATTACTCATCCGATAACCAAATCTGTACATCACTCCAAAATTTCAGTTTGAATTGTAATACACAATTTGTATTCAAAGGTTATTATTTAAAATCTATAGTTTTTGTTGTTCAGAACTTGCGCACGGCCAACCTTTATACAGATTATATTGCTCTTTTTAACTATCTAAGAGATCGAACTATTTTGGCAGTTCTCTCGCGCCAGGTTGTGTGAAAGATTTAGTCTCTACTTTCATGAGAGTACGGCAGTTGCCTTAAAATATTTAATAGTGTTTTGTTCTGCCTTGTCCTCAGGTTTGTCCTCAACAGGGACGCTTCTTAAGACAAGCATCGTACTTTGCTGTCAATCAAAAAAATGGATATTTGTTTTTGGATCTTCATGAATTGCGAAATCCATTTTTTCATTGTTATGTGACTAACTTATATCCCTTTTGTACAATTTGTTCATTTCGTCGCAATCATGCAACTGTAGTTCAAAACACTAGAAATGACTAGAATATGTTTGCAAACTCTATTATAAAAACTGTAAGTCCATTGAGACAACTGGTATGAAAAAAATTGGAATCCCTAAAGGAACTCTACTATTATAGCGTTTTGACTTATAAATACCAAGATTAGAACAAAACTCTGAGTTTTTAAATCGTCTTGTTACTAAAGGTGTAAAAAAAGTTGGAAGTCACTTAAAAAGTCTTCTGATGAAGAAGTAAAAACTATATTTGAAATATTCATAAATTTTTCTATACCAATGCTGAAAGCAAAACCCTTAAAAAGTCCCTTTATTGAAGTTGTTACGAAAAGAAAATGGAATATCATAAAATTGCGCAAGTATTTTATTAAGAACAAAAATGTGTCCTGTCTACTAACAACTTTAGGGCTTAATAAAATTGTCGATGGAATAGGTTGTGGTTATTAAAAAATGGCAAGTAATATCCGCATTATGAAAGCCATCAGTTTGAACTTGTATGAAAGGTTACTAGAAAGTAAAAAAGCCGCTCCAAGTTCGTAAACAGTCAATAATTTATATGGACTTGATTTGCAAACAGGACAAGGTAAAATAACGAAAAATGAAAATGACACAACTGTTTTACCTGGAATATCACCTTCCTATCCATTAAAAGATGACGTTTCTGTGAAAAACCCCACCACGGGAGGAGTTTTTTAAGATGGTATTTTTTCCCGTTCACAGCATCATCAAAAGTGGAACGAATACTCTTTATCATCTCAAAAGCCTCTCTTTTGAATTTGGTTTTAAACATCTAAGTCATCTACAATAATAACAGAATGATCTTTAAATATATCAGCGCCTTTACAACAACGCTTACTTATGTGGTATACATTAGTTTTTCCTTGTTCGGCAATTACATATAAGCGAGTGCTTAACTATTATTGGGTCATTGCAAATCTGAAGGTGGTAATCCCAGCAAATTTAATGGCTGAGGTTGCTGTTGCGGCAACAAACACCTCAAACTGTAGAGTTTACAGGGTGAATGTTAGGAAAGCTTGGAGGTGAAATCGGATTCAAATTAGGCGGATTAATTGGAGCAGTCGAAGCAGGAGCGGTTGACAAAACGGAACCGGAAACTTTAGTAGTGATAATAGGCATATTGTTAGGAAAGCTTGGGAAAAAAATCGAACACAAATTAGAGGGATTGATTGGAGCAATCGAAGCAACAGCGGTTGACAAAACGGAATCGGAAACGTTATTAGTGTTTAAATGCAGAATAGGAAGCAAGCAGCGAGGGAGTTTTAAGGCGTGTTAGAGGGAAAGGTAGCAGAAAACGGGTTAGCAAGGAGAAGTAGATGTGTTGGCATTTTGGGATCCGGGACTGAAAACGTTAAGGGGTCTGGGTCAACTGGTAGCAGGGGATTTTGGGGTACTGCCAGCAGTTCATCGACTTCATCGAATGACGGGCTGGAGGTCGTGGGAAATAACGAAGGTTTATTGGCAGAGTCCATCATAGATATCGGGGGGTAGCTTTTGAGAACTGTAAATAAAAAAAACAGTCGAATTTTGAGTTAAATGCACTTTTTTATTAAAATTGAAATGCATGCGGATGTACTGCTAATGCAAAGCATTGATCACTTAAAGCTCAAACCTAGTCTCTACGGCCATAAATATTGAATTTAATTAAAAAAGCAAGCAAATAAAGCAACAAAATGACGTCAAATTGCTGTTAAAATTTGAGAAACTTGGAAACTAATTAGTACAAGGGTATTTATGAAATAAATTATAAGTTCTCACTCTACCTAGTGCAACCATGTAAGTGAAGCAAGAGGTTTCTTATGATACTCAGAACTAGTATCTACGGCAATTGAAAATCAATTTAAAAAAAGAAACTAGTTTTTTTTTTAAACCATAAAAGTCACGTAGAAATGATTTTAAAAAGTCTAACTACCATAAAACGCGATTAAAAACCCCCCTGGAATTAAGCCCCATCCCTTCTATCCTGCCAATCTAAAAACTCCTTATCTACTCATGTTAAACTTGCTTTAATAATTGCGTAGAAACAAACTCTCAATGGGGTTCTAAATATTGTTTTAAAGGTTTTTAAAAAGGAGTATGAAAAAACCATGGGATTTTTTTAAAAATAAGCAGTATGTGATTTTTTTTAAAAGCCGTACGGGATTTAAAAAGTCTAAATAAGTATTAAAGTAAGCAAGTTTTTTAATAAAAAAGCTGGTTGCTTAAATATTTTTATGTCTTTTTATACAAAACAAGCGATTAAATGCATGCACATAATTTATTAATGGACGCGCCAGGCCTTACGATACCGCCCCTTTGTGGGAAAACAACCTACCCGGCTTCCAGGGCGAGTGAAGGTCCGGCAAACCCACACCCCAAGTCTTTACGGCTACTCGGGAACCATATCTTGCGTGATAGCATTACCAGGATAATGGTTCTACCCAAATCCCGGCTCTACTACCACTACAAGCTATGGCATAGTTAAAAAAATTAGACCAGACATGTAATTAAGAAATATACTTACCAGAAGACTAGAGAGAGATCCTTGCAGCTTGGTAGTCTGGAACAGACTATACGAGTTTCAATTCTCCGTCACGTAAATGTGTGTAGGAAAACTGGCCAAGTGTTTGGCTGGAGGCGTTTTGTGCTAGCTTTGCATAAAACTAGTGTTAAAAATGCTAAATATATAAACCTAACCGTTTTGAACAGTTAGAAGGCCGTGCATATTCACTTTCATCAGGGCTTTCTTTTTCGACCACCTACTAGCTTCCATGCCAATTAAAACTCACTGTACAGAAAAAGTTTTTTTTTAAACATCTACCCTAACCTACCTCACTATTAAAATAAATTCCCGACAAAGAAAAGAGCAGAGCCAAAAAGTTGATTGACTTCATTCTTAGTAAAGATGATCTTCAGATTACTCCTACTCGTGAAATCGTCTTCAAGGGAAAAACAATGAACCAATCGAATATTGTTGATTTAATTTAAACAGCAACAAATTCATCTGCACTGACATGAATTAAGCTCCCAGGTTATCAAGAGCTTATTAGATTCCTAAAGGAAACCAACACACCAAAATTATTTCTTAGATCCAATGGGCCGTGCATAATATTGGTGACGGATTTTTAAAGATCATTTGTTTAAAAATAAAAAGAATAAGAGTTTTGGAGGAATCTGTATTATCTAGGGATTCATTAATAATTTTTGAACAATTTTTATAAATTTTCAAATATTTTTAAGAAATTTTCACGAAATTTTGAAATTCGCTATTATTGTAGATATTATTGAGTATAAATTTTCAAGAAAACTATTGACAGTCATTCCGTTGGCTCTACTGTACTGATAACATTAGTTAATTGGATTTTTAATATTGTCTGTGCCAGTTATATGGGCATAGTCATGTTTTATTTCTATTGTTATTTCAGAATCAATAAGAAAATCTACATTCATATTTATTGCATTACCTTCATTATCTACCAAAAACAATACTTTTATATAAGTTGGTGCATAATCTGGAGCATCGTGTTCAGCAAATAAATACCTGTTATCTGCCCATCTGATATCGGAAGAACCTGGGTCAGGGGCCAATCGGTACAAAGCAACGCTATTATTGTCATATTGGGAAAAAGGATTTTTGTTGTAATTCTACGGCTCTAAATGTAGCTTCTTTATCCACCGATCCCATGCTTTTTGAATTTGCAATCCACCCCTTCAAAGGGAACACTGCGTGAGAGACTCCGACTAAACTTTTTTCACTATAGATATGCATATGGGCGTAAGGAACAGCCAATCCTGATCTTTTGATTTTTGAATAAAACATAATGTTTGGAAGATAAGCAAATTGGTCTTTCGCTAATGTAATTTGTTCAAGTTCCATTCCCGTATCATTTTGTCAGTTTTCCCTTTCCACATTCTCGTACGGTAACCTAGAACTATTCTGTTGTCATGTACAACTCCAAACATTCCATCAAAGTTTCCACTGGTGGTCCATTTGGTAGTTGCATCTTGCAAATTATTCTGAAGTGATCTGACGCGAATTATTCTCCATTTTGCAGCTTTGATTCTGAGCGATGAAAAGGATTTCAGTATTTCACGCTCTTTTTCGTCCATGTGAAAACCCAAAATATTATCGGAAATTTCATAAAACGCAGAGTGATGCGACCAAGTGTTGAGAATAGCAATTTTAACTTTATGATCTGTCCATGATTGACATTCCAAGTTTTTGATTTTCCAAGCTGTCCTCGCTCGAAATGTCAATGTAGTGCTTGATTATTTTAAAGGATACATTACACTTCCATAGTCGTCAGCTTGTCCCATTGATGTGATATTTTTGTTGGGGGCAGTTCTCTCAACTCTCGAAGGATTTTGAGACGTTTGGCCGTTTTTTGTATCATCTTGAGTATCCATTAATTTATTCATTGCTATGTCAGCTAATAAATCGTCAGCTCAATGGAATACCTCGTCACCGTATACCCTTTTTCAACTTTGTCCCAAATACGACTTTGTTCGTGTTTGGTTTATTAGGATTGATTAGATGTTCCAAAAACTTTCGACATACATAATAACTCGACATACGTAATAAAATTTTATATAATAAATGTAAAATTACTGTCCCAATCTCAGTCAAAAATATTTGAAAACGCACAATCACAAAAACACACGGAGTTAGTGTAATAAATTGGTACGCCATCTACTGTGTGCTGCCCAAGTGTTACATTTTCTCCTTCTATTTAATTGTGAGCAATGTAGGTGGAGCTCATAACAACTGTTATTTTTTTAAGGCGTAAAACCGTGTATGACCCCCCCGGGTTTTTATGTTGGACTTAACATCCCCCCCCCAGTAAAATATCCCATGACAAGTAGATGTTAGTTATAAAATTATTAATATTTATCACAATTTTGTTTACTACCTTTGGTGGTTTCGGGCGGATGGTTGTGAAATTCATTGATAGTAAATTCTTTGTTTCCAAGTACAATCAAAGTCGCCTTGCATTTAATTCCCCCCGTTTGGCTTTCTTTACATAAATAAGTTCGTATACCTTTCTCTTCAAAATTCTGCACTTACGAATGTCCAGCATAGCAAGCCAATGGGTTAGTTCTATTAGAACTTTGTCGGAATTCCAGCTTACTGATTGACAACCAAAGCATTTTGAATGTTCGCTCACGTCAAAGTTAAAGTTGATGGTCCATTATTAGTAGAACTCATTTAACTGGAAATGAATGAAACTCGTGTTAGTTTATCAATTTTTCATCAATTCCAATGGTTTTGTTTGTAATAAGGTAGAATTAAGCCAGGTTAGAATACTGGAAGTAATATATCCCTATAAATGAAACAGATTGTATTCGAGCGTTTGCTTGATTTGAAAAGATTAGTGGGTCCACATTGATGAAAATGGGGACCCGTCTGAAATACCTTTTCCCAGCATTGGTGTGACTCAATTGTAATTTATGAACATATATCTTAGCCGCAGGACACTGACAGAATCACAGAATGATAACAGTTATCAAAAACCTAAATACTTACTTTAATAAGTAATTAATGGAGGGACAAAAGTGTGTTGAGTTTTAATGTGCCAAAACTATTTTATTCTTTAATTTTTACAAGGAGAAGGAAAAAAACCACGTCAGAGGGAGTAGAAAAGAAGTTTTCATATCGTTTTAAGTAATAGCCTAAAATTATGGTACTTTGGAAGCTGTTCCTTTTCGATCAAGTATCCGCCATATATTTTGTCTTGGATGAATAGAAATCTAATTAATCAAGTTTAGACTTGTTGTGGTTCATAGCTATTTTACAACACACGGATAAGCAGCGTGAAGTTTCCAGAGTTTTGAGAATCATGGCACATACAAATACAAGGCAGGCATAAGAACCCTGATTGATTTGACTATAGTCACGTGCCCTGCCAATCCATACACGTTTCAAGTCTCTTAATAACTCAAATCCACTTATTCTTACAACATTAAATCAAAACATCTAGTTCACTAACATTTTCAAACTTTGGTATCTGTGCATTTCTTTTGAGGATTCCTTAGGAACTTGGAAAAGAAAAAAGGAAGGAAGCTAATTGAGACTGACCAACTGATTTTTGAAAGAAAGAACACATTTCTTCATATGCAAAAAAGGGTCTCACACAATGGATACATGAATTAAGCTCGTGTCAATAAGCATAATTGTGCTATCAAGTAAGTTTTTGGTCGAGGAAAGAAAGAGCATTGTGCCGACTGGTTTTTATTCAAATTCTTCCACTACATTTAGTCCAGTACATCCGGGTAAATATTACTAATATTTCAAGCTTAAAAAAAAGCATTTTAAAAGTCTGAGGCTCTTTGTCCTTTTCTTGCTTCTGCTTAAAATTCTGGCGGTTGGATATAAACTGCCCATATGCGTCTGTAATTTAGTCGTTGGTCGGATAACTAGTTAAGACTATTGCCAGAATAAGAGGATGGAAGTTAATGGAGGAAAACACTTGTAATTGAAGGAGCTCCCTCTATGGTCTATTTTGAATATGAACCACCTCTAAAAGGATTAACCTTAGATAAAGAAGTGAATAGAAAATCTGACTTAGAAGTATGTTATTATGGAGTGAGTTGATATTGAAGAAATGAAAAAAGTACTGTTTCTGTGCATGTAAAAGGATCCCCGTTTATGTTGATGCTTATGTAACATGTTACAAAATATGAATCCAATAAGCATATGACTCATGGTGAGCTACAAAAATGCTGTCGTAAAGCAAGGACTTAAGACGATTGAGCCATAGCTTTAAGCAACTTAAATTACAAAACAAAGCAATTTATTTAATTCTCCAAAACAAGTAGTTAAATTTACAATGGATAGTGTACAACGGTTTATTTATCAATAAACCCAAGACACATTTTGCAGTTTTAAAGAATTTATCAAGTAGTCTTTTATAACTTATATAATAGATAAAATAAAATTTACAAGTAAAAACTTGTGGGCATTTAAATAAAGACTGAAACTGAACTTGATACGGGGAAAAAAGTCCCGTATGCTCTTTAGTCTTAATCCTAGTTTTGCTTAAATTAATTAACGAATACAAAAGTGTGAACTAAGTTCACATCAAAAAACCTATACAGTAAAAATGTTTTATCCACAATCCTTTTTTATCCATCATTCCCAGAATCCAAACCAAAGCATTCCTTTTTGTTACTCTTTGAACGAATGGATTTCCTTATGTCACCAATATTCCTCAAGTGTGTCTCACAAAAAATATCCTTAAGTACTTATGTATCGTCAAACTGTAAATAAAAGGAAGATTTAAATCTTTCAATGAATTTTATACGTTAAAAGGGCACAATTTGTGGAAATATCATAAAGCAATTAGACAAAAGATGAAAACGGTGAAATCAAAATTGAACTTGCTCCTGTATTTTCTTAAGAATGTTAAGGACTTGGTCCACACGGCTCTGGTTTCTAGGTTTGTCGCCTCTATCTAAGTAATTTACCCATTGGATTTTTATTTCTGCCTGAACGCGTTGCAAATAAAATGGCCAATCTCCCCCAAAAGATTTGTAGTTATCTGCATTCAAAAAATCATGGTATTTTCACCCCTTCCTACTTTAGTAATTAGAAAACGTGGAAAAGGGATAAATTAGAACCATACTTGGATCATAAAGATGGAATGTTCTGAGGGCTTCGTGTTCAAAATCATCCAAATTCAAGCTTTCCATCTCTTTAACGATATGTCTGAGCTCTCTAAGCTCCTCTGAGCTATCCTTTTCAAGAAGAGCATTTTTGTCTTTAGAACTCAAAATGAGTTGTAGGAAACCCAAAGCAAATAAATGGTGCCAAACTACCATGAAAACTTTTATCCTAACTTCCGATCTGAAATACAACCCAGAATGTTTTTCAGAACATAAATTTTGCTTTCCACTCAAATCGCTTTCAGGCGGGTGAATTCAAAGGAAGAAATTTAAACGTTTGCTTTTAATTATGTAACTAAAACTTCTTGCCCGGTTTTGACACTAAATATCATTCATCCGCCAGCCCCTTAAGGTTATCTTCTTTGTAGATTAGCTCCCATAAGGCCGTAATGTTAACTTTAAGCTTCAATATCTTTGTTGGTGTAAAACGTAGGAAAACAAAAGTTTAATCGTTCGATGGATAGTAAAATTATGTATTGTCGGGATGTTCAAAATTTTGAAAAACCCCCAGTATCCGCAGAATGTTAAGCCGCTATTAATGGCGGCTTAAATTTGGACCTGGATTTTCATTTTTTTCATTTCTCTGAATGCTGTGTGTTTTTCAAAATTCTGAACATCCCGACAATACATAATTTTACTATCCATCGAATGATTAAATTTTTGAGAGATCCTTGGGCTGTAAGAGTGGGGTTTGTGTGAGCCGAGATTCTTGTGATGGGGATAGGGACGTCCCTATCCCCATCACAAGAATCTCGGCACACACAAACCCCACTCTTACGGCCCACGGATCTGTACACGAACAAAGATATTGAAGCTTGAAATTAACATTAGGGCCTTATGGGAGCTAATCTACAAAGAATATAACCTTGACAGTTGAGTAAAAATAAACCATTACAAAGAGATTAGTGAAGTAGCGGAGCAAAGTCATATGGTTATTGATGCACTGAAAACATTTTAGAGACAGGCGACGAGTCTCACTATGCCTAAACCACACCCCCTCGGCGGGACTCTTCACCCATTTCGTCAAATGACCTCGAAAAGTTCACACTGAAAAGTTAAAGCAGTTTTACTGCTTTTGCTATAGTATAGAGGGTGGACCAAGGGGGTGTGACGGATTCGGGTTGTTATCGAACCTGATCTTCTTCAGTTAGTTGTCAACTATCCATATATGAAAACACAATTTAAAAAATTGACTCTTTGGAAGGTTAGAGCGTTGACGGACGGACGGACGGAGACAATGCATGTGCATTCAAATAAATTAGCTCCGCTACTTTTTAAATCTATACGGTTAGAAGTATGAGCTCAAGATGGTTTTACCGGAATTTTTTGAAATAAGGTTGACGCTTGGTCCAGTTCACAGTTAAGATGAATGCCCGATTGTAGGCCTCGGAATGCAGGTTTTCATCTTGGGATGGGCGTAGTTCAGAAACAATGAGTTTAAAATTCAACAAAAATCTAGTTTCTGGCAGAACAAACTTGTGACGTTGTCGAATTCCAGTCGCTGATTTAGTGGAATCTGAATCCTGTTGACTAACAGATGCTGATTTTCCGAAGCTTGAATCTTGCTGAATGCCAGCCGCTAATTGATTGGAATCTGAAGGCTGTTGTATGCCAGCCGCTAATTGATTGGAATCTGAAGGCTG
>JAQGBU010001806.1:0-11421 GCA_034698605.1 Isotoma decorata | reverse complement strand
AGGTCTAGCGACTGGTTTGAAAAAATAACGTCCCCCCCGAAATATAGCCCCATCCAAAAAATATAGTTTAGTGTATACAACATAGAAAAAAGTAATTTTATATAATGGAAACAGAAAATAAAGATACCAGAGAGTCTGCATCTAGTGTACACCTAAGTTTTAAGATTTAACATCAAAAATTGTAAGAAATGTTTGATTTTGAAGACACAAAATATTGGTTGTTTGATAAAATGTTCTTTGATTTTACCTTTGAAACTATTAGTCCCTCCCAGAATAGAGCCCCACCCTTTTTGGAGGGTTGAAAAAATAACTCCCCATGGGGTTCTAAACCGCGTTTTACGGTATACATTTAATTAACATATACTTTGGTTTCGATACTTATGGTCCTGGTTAGGCTCCCAAAGCTATTTCTTTCTTTCGTATATGGGCTATTACAAGTTCGCATTGAGATAGGATGACTCTTCCTACGATGATGAGATTCAAAAGAACTTAAGACAGAGCTGTCAACATAAGAAATGTATTAAAATAACTGGGTGAAGGTAGTACAGTGTCACCGAATATGTCTAAGCTTAGAAGAGATCGGGGCTCTAAACCCGACCTGACCTTTATTTTTGGGAAATTTCAATTCAATTAGTATTTCACCATGTGTTACAAACTTAAAACCTAAAGTTTCTGCCGACAACATTACTCTGTTCTTTCAATTGAAATATTTCTAACCGAATGCTAGTAATCATTTACTCATATTAACAACAAATTATTCCGTAAAACATTGCATGCCTCGATGAAATTCGTCACGAGTGTCATGGCTACAACAAAAAATATTCGTACACATTCTTAAATTATTGAAATGTTTGACGACTTTATTTGTGAAAAAAGCTATCGAAGAAACACCCTAACACGATTTTTATGCAATTTAATGCAAGACAAAGGCAATAAACATTTAACTTGTTCGATAACCACAGTACAAAGGCCGACAATCGTACCCACTGCTAGAATGTACCATGCAGCGTTTAAAGTGTAAAAGTTCAGAGGTTCAGGTTCCGAACTTTGATCCTTCTGTGGTTTTACAACATTCAAGACTTCGTTCTTTGTTACTGTACTAGATGTAATATTACTTGATAAATAGGTACTAATTAAATTCAATAGGTTAGTTAGCATTGCATTTGATCTCCAATATTCGTACATTCCTGACTCGTAAATTCTAGAGAAGTAGGACTTGAACAAGAGGGCGAAAATATTTTCGGGCAGCAGTATCGGTCTACGAGTAGAAATTCGGTCAATCATTTCTCCATAGACTGAGGCTTTCTTAGAATTCATCTTAAGTAGCACCATCATCTCTCGAATTGCAAGTTGAACATCAACGACACAAAAGTCACCTGTAGGGTCAAATGTCCCATCTTCAGTTTGGATTGGCTCACCTAACGCCAAGTGCCACGGAACTTGTGGCGACTTTTTACCATAAAATGTAAAATTCGGGGATTTAATTCTTTCCATGGCAAGTTTATAAAATGCTTTGTTGGTTAATTCGTAAATTTGTAAATTATTTTTCAACAAAGAAAAGTACTCTAAGTTATCAGGCAGGTTACTATATTTGTTTAAAAAGGCATAAGTGACTACAGAATAATCTTTATCATAAATGAGGTCCTCGAATGATTTTGGTATTTTAATTTGATCTGTTGTGGATAATAAAGAGAAATATTTACCTTTAAAGCCATTAGTCAACACTATACCAAGAATTACCCACAATTCTATAATAAAAAACGCTGTTTTGCGTCTAGCTAACAATACATTTTTCCAGTTAGCAACAGCTAATAAATCCGAATCTTGTTCTAGCAATATAGCTCCAACTCGTAAGTTAAAGTTAAGAAAATGAGCTACAAAACTTTTAATTTTCTTTCCGAATCGGAACTCTTCGTTTTGATGACAAAAGATAACTGTTAAAATTAGACATATAACAAAACTACTTAATAGAGTACACATCCAAGAGGAATTGTCAAATGACTTTATCATCAATTGAAATCCAACCAATTTTCGATGTATAGAGCACATATAATCAAATCGTTGCCATTCTTCCCCATACGAGAGCCAAAGGTATCGAACAGAGTCTGGTAGTACAAATGAATTGAAACGATAATAAATGGTATCAATCACGGCTCCGATGAATTGCTGATTGATGGTAGTGGTAAGAGAGACGTTTAAGAAGTCTGTCATAACCAAATGTGCACAAACCATTGGGGAAACTTCAATACCATGATAATATGAACTACATCTGCTAGGTGAGGGCCAAAATTTAGTAACTATCACAGATGCTTTTTTCAAGTTACGGTGGATTCGATACCACGTCTTTCGCAGGTCAGCTAGGGTTTTTCCGGTAAATGGAAGAAGGAACTCGGGTGTTTTTTGACATTCCACGTGTACCAGACAACCATTAGACACAATGTTTAATTTGTCATTGCTTAAAACCAATCTCATTGATGGAATTGATTCGCCAGTTAAGATTGAGACATGGCCTGGAACAAGGTGTTGGTTCATGTTTCTAAACGATGTTACACCTTGACTTTCCTTAAGAACTAGAAAATGAAATACTTCTCCCGTCTTTATAGTCGATTGGGTGAGTTGTGTAAGCTTTTTCAAACCATTAACGATTTCCTCATTTATAAATATCATTCCTACATAGCAGGTTACGAACTTTGTATCCATATATGAATTGAATGCGATGGGCACTTCCTTGGCTTTGCTTATGCTGAAAGTATTTATGACACTAGGTGGGGTTGAGCATGACAAGGAATGGCTAGATGTGATAAACTCCTCCGTTTCATTAATTTTTTCTGAAAAACTTATGTATTTGATAATACAGTTTTGAAAGATTTTGAAAAAATGCAAATACGATTCAGGAATAATGGGATGGCATGTCGTCGGATTACTAAAGTAAAAAATTGTTAAAATTACAAGTTGAGCTACAGTAACTTTCATTGGGGATAGGAATTTCATTGCGTAGTTAGTTTATAACACATGTAATAAAAAGCAGTTGTCGCCGTCAGTAAAATTAAATAGGTTTGAGTAGTTGAACACACAGGGATTTCTTAAAAAAGTTTAAGATTTTCGAGTGTGTTGAATGATTTAAGTCGATATATCAGTTCCAACTGATAATAGAAGTTGCTTCTAATGTCAACTAAATACTCATCAATTTTATTGATACAGAATAATTTGATAACACAATAAGTAAAGTTCATATAACAGGCTACTCTTTATTTATCTAATAATAGAATTTGACAGCTTTTGGAGTTGCATTCTAGTTAATGCCTCAAACTAAAATAAATTACATGCTTTATTGTTCCTATTTTATAAAATATCTAGTTTTGTGTTGCAATGTTCTAAGCCAAAAAGAAAAAGTTTGAAAACAACTGTTTTCTAAATTCCATAACTCAATAAAAATAAAGCGATTTAAAAAGGCTTGCTAAACAATATTGAAAATGCTACTATGCACGTTATATTGTTTTGTCTATAGTATTAAAGGGAATAACAATTTGCATTATAAGAAGTGAATCTATAATGCGATTCAAACTATATAGAAATCTAAATAAAAGCGTAACAATGTGCGCGTGATGCATTGCTTCGATGCATTATGTTTGTTACACATACTACAAAAATAATTTGCAGGAGAAAACTTGCAAAAATCGAATATTGGTACGACGCATTTGTAAATTTATTAAGTGTCGTCAGACACTTTAAATGTGAACTTTAAATGTTAAATGTGACCCTAGGGTCCCAAATGTGAAAACAGAATTAAAAAATATTATTCCTGTCAAAAGTTCTGCCATTAGGACATACGGACAGACAGACAGACGGACGGACACCATGAACGTTCACATAAAATCTATGATATTGAATAATGTTTACTAAGATACATTTAACGGTATGGAACTTTTTTGTAGAATAGTAAGTCAATAAAAAAATGTGTACTGAATAGGTTACATAAATTTTCATTACATATTTTGGAAATAAAGTTAAATAATGTTTAAAGAGTTGTTGGTGGCAAATAGGGTACGGGGTAAAAAGCGCCTGCACATTAGCGCCTGCACATTAGCGCCTCTGCACATTAGCACCTGCACATTCGCGCCTGAACAATTGTGGATAAAATTGATTTACTGAAGCATGGTCAACATATTCTGAGGTAAGAATAATTTCCTCAGCAAAGACGGCATTACTCTTGTACCCTGTTTTGGGTCCTAGGTCCTAGTGCAAAAAGCTGCAGCCAAGTCTGTATAGCCTAAATGAGGATGGTTTTACCATGCAGTGCAGTAGTGATATATTATTATAACGGGAAATGCCTCTTAGATGCTAAAACCCTAAAATAATTGCATTTTTGGGATCCCATTGCCATGAGCCTGAACCAACGAAGTGTGAAGTAAAATTGGATATGACATCACTCTTGGACGCTGCAATTACCACGAGAGACACTCCTTCCCAAATCATTGCCACCGCCACTGCAAGTATGTCCTCTGCCAGTAAAGGTGTGGCACCTTTGAAAAGAAGTATTTGCAGAATAATCAGAAATGCCAGATAAAAATGGGGGCTCCATATCCAACCCAAATCGCAGGGAAGAATTATTTTGCCCAAGAGCTACCGCTTCATAAATGACCAACCCTTCCTTATGCATGACTCAGATCCAACAAGTGATCGAATTTTAATATTTTCCACTCATAAAACTTTCTCAATCTTTTTCAATCTTTGTGACATTTGGCAAGTTGATGGAACCTTTAAAGTACCCCTACCCTTGTCGATCAATTGTTCGTGGTACACGGTTGCCGAAATAATATTGGATTCCCCCTTGTCTTCTGTTTGACACCCAGCCGTACAACTGCTGCGTACTCCAGAATTCTTATTGCATTAAAAACCTTATCCCTGGCTTTGCTCCAAAAATTATTATGAGCGATTATAAGCAAGCGTCTTTACATGTATTTGGAGCTGAGTTCCCAGACGCTCAACAAAAGGGATGCTACTTCCACTTCCGACAATGCATCTTCCGTCATATTCAACAGAACCCTGATCTTTTGCATCGTTACTCTACGGACTCCGGTTTTTGTTTGATGATGAAGCACGTTGTTGCTCTCGCATTTATTCTCCCCGCTGATATTATGGAAACGTTCGACCTTTTAATGGTAGAACCGTTTTCCGAAGAAAATGAAACTTTCTTAGTGGATTTTATTGCCTATTTTGAAAGGACATGGCTTGGATCTTGGAACAGAAGACGTACTGCTCAAATTCCACCCCTATTTGCTATACCGCTTTTTTTCATTTTTGTCAAGCTGATTTAGACGGACATCCTAAAACCAATAATAATTGTGAGGGGTTTCACAACGCATTGGGCAGTTTATTGGGAGCAACCAATCCTACAATTTACAAGCTTGTAGACGGATTGAAAAACCAACAATCCCTTACGGACCTAAAACTGGAACAATTTCTTGCTGGATAAATGCCCGAGGCCAGCAAAGCCTCCATAGCTAAAGCTAAAAAGCTTGTATCAATTGTTGAGAAATATGGACAAGAGCTTTCACACATTGAATATTTGCGTAGAATCGCTCACTCTGTTTGGTCTTGTTTTTTGTTTCGTTTTTGTTGTTCTTTTTATCTAACTGCACTCATAATTCATTTTATAATAAAACGATCCCCGTTTAGGCTGTACAGATTTGACTGTGCATTTTGCACTAATGACCCAAAACGGGGTACCAAAGTAATGCTCTGTTGGTGTTTATTATTTTTACTCCACGTTAGCATGTAAAAGGCATAATAATAATTATAATAAGTAAATATTGTTCAGGAGCTAATGTGTAGGAGCTAATGTGCATAGGTGCTAATGTGTAGGAGCTAATGTGCGTAGGTGCTGCTAATGTGCGTAGGTGCTGCTAATATGCGTAGGTGCTGCTAATGTGCGTAGGTGCTGCTAATGTGTAGGAGCTAATGTGCAGGCCCAAATGTGCAGGCGCTTTTTACCAACATTCAGCAAATAGAACTTCAAGGGAGATTCCTTAAAAAGGGGGCAAAATTGCTGTTGTCGTTGTTGAATAATCTTAAATGGAAAAAGTTTGATCCCTTCACTAATATTCATTTTATTTCTACTTTTTCTAAATTACAATGCTTTTTTTCATTCTCCTGAAAACTTGTAGTTCCCTTTTTGATTAAATGGGTTGGGGTTGTTTGTTTGCCACATGTTGGGCTAATCCAAAGCGCTGTTTTTGGCATTCTTCACGTTAGCGATTAATTCTTGAATTCGTGTACGACAGTGTCATTTAGTTTCACCCCAAAAAAAACTTCTCAATTGTTTATTCCACCAGTCGGTAATCATTGCTGTTGGTCAGTTTCTCCGTTTTTTACTCTACTAACCTCTCAATTTTCTCAAAGTCTGCCCCTTTCTCCAGTTTTCACTGTTTTTAAATAGAAAAGATAGCTACTTAATTGTATTCTTTTTTACAGATAAGAAATTCATAACAATGTAAGCACTGCTCATCCCACAAATTATTAACTTTAAAAGTCCTTCAAAGCTGCAACTTAAAGTTACTCATTTAACCTGTATTATGTTTTGCGGAATACATAATACCATACGATGAAAACAGAAAATGTTTGTTAAAAAATCTTTACCTAAAATTGAAAGCTGAACGCTTAAAGAATGTCCAAACACTGATGAAAGTTAACAAAATAAACAAAAGAGAGGTAACAGCGAAAAAATTATAGGGCTGTGTAAATTCAGTTTTTAAATCAAATAAATACAACCTCTAAGCACAATGGAATGATATGAAACTTTCTTTTTACACTTGAGAAAAACAATTTGTTCTAAAAGAACAATATACCTAACCATTTTAGGTTGCATGTATGGATAAAGTGTTGAGTCGAATTTTTGGATAAGTTTGGTTTTGGTTTTAATGTTAGGCTAGGTTACGTATTGTTTGTAATGTGATTTTCAATATGCAGTTTTAAACATTATATGCTTTCATTTAATATAATCTTAGATTTAATAGGTTTTACGATTTGAAGTTGGCCTTTCCAGTCCTTTCCTAATGTTCCAGAAGTTGTATTCCTAACACACTTGGTACTATGTCGAATAGCGAATAGTTTGCATTCGACAGTTTCTGAATACGGGTATCCGAATATTCGAATCGCATTCGACGTTTTTTTGGTTAGGAGTATTCACTATTTGATACGTGTTCGACATTTTTTTGGTTAAGGATATTAAACTATTTGATTCGTATTTGACAGTTTTTGGTTAGGAGTAGTATTCGACTATTCGATTCGTATTCGACAGTTTTTTGTTAGGCGTAGTATTCGACTATTCGATTCGTATTCGACAGTTTTTGGTTAGGAGTAGTATTCGACTTTTCGATTCGTATTCGACAGTTTTTGTTACTATTCGACTGTTCGATTTGAATTTGACAAAGATGGCTGAAGTACCAAGCGTGATTCCTACACTTATCTTTAGTCTTTCTGGATTTGAATATTTTTGCGCCTACTTACTTGATGATTAGCTGTAGCATGCATACCTGATAGAATCTTTATTTTTAGGCAACTAGCTATGGAGTTTTAATAAACCATGACAAATGGATGAAAAAAGTATCGTTAGATTATCTTTATGAAATCGAAAACGTTCTGTTGAACGTTTGAATGGAGGTTGAAGAGCCATTAAATCTGTTTTCACGAATGAGAGATCGGGGCACTATGGAACATGTTTTTATACATTTATGTCACACTGTTTTGGGTTTTTAATTTTTGAAATTGGGGGGTGTGGCCAATTTGGCCCATTTTCGAACTGGACCTTCCTTTTGACCCTAGGAACCCATTTGTGAAAACAGAACTTGAAAATGTTGACCCTGTCAAAAGTTATCGTGTCGTCGGACACCGTCGGACACCATGAACGTTCACATAAAGTATCTAACGATACTTAATAAATTAAGAATACCTTCTACCGATCGGAGTAATTGTACTTTGTTTCAAAACCTGATTTTTTACCTAATTTTAAATACATGCAATACCCAATGATGCGTAGTTCACATCACATCTAAAAATAGTCATAATAAATATTATATCCTTACACAGGTTTTACATTGTTAATTTTTTAAGTACTAAAAATTCATGGAAAATGTTACTGCTGATTAAAATACAATATTCAGATGTTTCACATTGCAATTTTAACTTACAATCTGTCAGAGTGTAGATATTTATAGAATTATTTTTAATTGAACAATAAAATGCTTATTTGACATCCAGTAAGGCTCATCATTTATTATGATAAAGCAGACCCACACCCCCACAAAGAACAATTTATTGGATAACATATTGTTCACCAGTTGCGTAAGACAACAGATTAACCATCAATCAAATATGATTTTCTGTATTATCAGTTTCATAACTGACGGAATAAGATTAATAAAAAACGACTTTGTTTACTTATACTTGCGCATTATAAACTGCTTAGATTACACATACCGTGCTTTTTTTTACTTGAGACTAAATATTACTTTAAGCTTGATGCACAGCAAAATCAGCAACCTCCGTTTTGATTTCAGTTTCTATTTTAAACGGTTAGTCAGAACTGCCTAAAATTACGGTAACATTTTATTGCATTATAGAGAAAGATCGCCGTGTAAGTGTTTATGATTATGATAAGACTTGTTGAGGCCTATATACGGAACGATATGGGCCTTAGCCCACGCCTATGAAGCTTATTTCATTAGCAGTTTCTAAAATTCTAAAATCTAAAGTTCATTAGAATTTTACAAAATTCGGACTTTCAGCATCGTTTACCTGTTAATAAATAAAATATTACAAGAGATTTCCAAAAACTTCTGCAGACTTCCCATGGTGTATTTTTTGAAACTGCTTACCAATGATGACGTAGAGAATCCTTTCCAGTTTCGATATTACTTACTCCAATTGAATGGCAACGTAACTTCATGTATTTTAATTTAGCATCATTTCAATCTGAAGAAGATAAACTATAATATAGCTTACGTTTTTCTTGATTGAATTGAATTCTTAATATTCCATGTAGAACAACAGGACAAATTCAACTAGGTTTGTTATTTAAGAGAATGAAAAATATAACACAGAGACAAGGTTCACGTAGCCTTTGGTCGGGGTTACTCACCAGTACATTAGATCTCTTTGAGCTATAAATTATCACACGTAATTTAAATCCAATTGCAATATCATGAAAATCCAATAACAACGACGTTGCACATAATTTATGAATGGACAATGTACTTTACGCCCTCATAAACGTTGATCCACCCCAGCCTAATGAAATGTAAAAATGTCATAATATATTTAATTATTTAATTTACCCATTCTTGGATTATATCACCTTCAGTGAGGTGTCATTCAGTTTCTCGTTTCATAGAGTTATGACGTGAGTTCGAATAGCGTAATTTGTTACCCCCAACCACTACTTTTCACGTTAATTTCAAAAGAATTCGGACAAAATAATTTAAAAAAGTTTTGCTAATTCTATAAAAACCGAAAATGAGTCGGGAAATGGGTAATGTATACTTAGCTCAACAGCATAGACTAGCTAAACAACAAAGTGATTTTTCTCATCAGATACAACTCCAACTGCCTTTGAATCCACTTCTAGACCAAGTTCAAAGAGGTCAAATTCCAGAACTAGAAGTTATAGTGTTACATACAGGAGTTAGAAATGTCAACTCTACATCAGCACCTCAATCCCAATTACAACTGGTAATAGCAGAAAAGCAAATTAAACTTGCGGAGAAACAAATTGAAATTATTGAAGCTCATCTCTACGAAACGTCAACTTCAAATCGGCTTAACCATGACCTTGTGGCCTACAACCACAAGTCTCATACACAAATTGCTAAAACCTTTTTAATAAAGGCACAATGCATTTTATCCGAAGCTGTTTTTCTTGCTAAAATCATAAAAATACATGCAGCAAGTTCTACTCCCGTTGGAAACGATATTGGGAAGTCTGAACTTCAACAGCTACAACGTAAAGTCTCTCCACAACCCTACCCTAGTGGGAAGGGTCACTTCCACTCACGGCCTAACTCTCAATGTATGTTTTGTGACCTACTTTTCATCTCAAATTTCCCATATGCCCAAGGCCGTATCCAAAAAAAATTTCGGAGGGGGTTTTTTCTATCCCCTCAATATATTTTGGGAAGGGTTTAGCCACTCCTCTTCCCTGTCCCTCCAATGTCAATTTTCAGATTTCGGGGGGGTTCTACCCTTAAAACCCTAATTCAGATACGGCCCTGCATATGCCACATCAATTTTTTCGATATTTGGTTTATTTGTAATTGGGATTTTCATGGAATACTTATAGTTGACCTCTCTAGCAATGCTGCAGATTCCGTAGAAAAAGAAATACCAACAATATTGATTCAAAATGAAAACGGTCAAAGTTCAACTCTGCCCAGGGGTCATCCAAAGGACCAAAGCACGATACAAAGCTCATCATCACCAAAATCGAATCCTCAAGCTAATTTGATTCAACTTAAACTCGCTCATTTTTATGAAAACCCCAAAATACATGTGGTTACCGTTCCTGACAATAATTTGGAAGTCGGGTCCAAATTAACTGGACACAAACTAATGTGCTTACGTAGTTCTCGTAATCAAAAATTAGTAGTGGTATTTTTCTTAGCTATTTTTCTTTTTACTTCGTATTTTATTTATTATTTTGTTAGAACTTAAGCTAACTTATGTTTTATTTAAATGTATTAAAATTATTTATATACAATATTTTTATTGACATTTCTACTCCTAAACGAATAGTGCTGAATCAAGCAAGCCAGAAGCTACTTAAGCAAATAGACGTTCTCTTATCTTTAGTACTAAAGATAAGAATAAGCGGGTTTTAGAACTCATAAAGACCTTTTTTTTAAACATAGGATTGAACGATTTTTTCCCAGAATAACATTAAAGTGTAATGTCCACTTCAAAACAGTTAAAAAAAACAAGACGAAAAAAAATTCTACGTCTTAGCAAAACCAATTAGAATTTTGTATAGGACTTCATTGCGTCTGTAGCGAGTCTTTTATTATTGTCCTATTAATAAATAAAACACTGGGTACATTATATTATTCATAATGCTAAATTACATACCGCATCTTATCGCACGGGAATTAGGGCAATTAATTTTTTTTGTATAATATAGTTTATTTCATAACATTCGGCAAGTACAAAAGAATAAGATAGTGTAGCTAGGTTGTTTGGGTTAGGATGTCGAAGGATTCACACCCTAACCTCTACTCGAAGAGGGGAATCCGATGGTGTTAATCCCATTTTTTAAATACGACATTTGACCCCTTGGGGGGCAACCCCCCTCCCCCCCGGACCAAAAATGATCCCCAGTTCACGTCCGGCAAAAATAGCATGGTTTCAGGGGGGGTTGCATTTACCTCGGGG
>JAQGBU010001805.1:0-11423 GCA_034698605.1 Isotoma decorata | reverse complement strand
ACCTAAACCCCGAGAAAAGCTAAAATTGCACGAGAATTGGTAAACGGGAAAGGCAAAAGATTATTCATATGGAAACGAGCAATTGCTTTTCCCTTTTCCTTTTCCCCCGACCAAAAGCCTTTCTCGTTTCCCGTTTCCACGGTGCGATTCCCTTTTTTTATTCATATCACCCATTAAATAGTAAAAGTTCGGACACAATAAAAAAAGATAGATTAAAAACGACTACTAAAAACTAGTATAGTTCAGTTTTTTATATTAAATTTTCCAAGAACCATGTTTACATATAGGCAGAAGATAAGACTGTAAAGGCAGTCTCGTATACTTGAATTTACGGTATAATAGTATGGCCGTAATTCCAACTGGACTTCTTTTATAGTTCCTAAACAGCAAAATATTTAAAACAAAGTTTTAAATACAGCCAACAGTCAAAAAGTTAAAGACGTAGTGCTAAATGCTAATTGCTCATTTAAAAAAAGGCAGTATAGAGAAGAAACAACAACAAGTTAGTGAAAGGCATCTGATAATTTTAATTTTGATTTAAAACAATGTCAGTATGCTCCAAAAAGGTTGTTATTAATGTCGCATCAAATAAAGATGAGATGACTGATGAAATTCTGTTAGTAGGAACCTAACTGAAGATTTATTTGAATTATTTGAGATGCGATGAGTGCTTGACCATATATATATGCCAACCAGAATGCATGGATTAAATGTTCATCAGACAGTTATATTTTGAATTTTGTTAGTCAAAAGTATAACTAGAATACTGCTACGAACAGTTTAAAAAATTAAGACTACGAGTAGATGGAAGAAGTTTTCAAACGTTTTTGAAATTCTATTCTAAATTTTACACCTACAACGAAGTATACCACAAATTTTCTAAATCCATTAATATTACAGAATTGCATGGCAACCAGTTACTATGAAGTATAAATATTAAATGAATGAACATAGAAAATTAGTAGTATAGATAATGTGAATATCACATTTAAAAAAAATCAAATCGAACAACTGCCATGCTAATCTTAAGATATACGAAAAAAGTCGCTGAGACCTCAATCACGAAAAAGAGATAAAGTTTGAGAAAACGCTATTTTATAAACAAAGTCTAAGCTAAGCTAATTCATATTTTAATCAGTGGATTATCCAATAACTGAAATTTTGGTCAAAGCTATCCATATTTTGAGTATTTATAAGCTACTCAGAACCTAATTCTACTATATTAGTTTAATTTTGATGGGGATGACTCGTATGGGGGATATTGCAATGTCAAAGTAAAGTCATTCGTACAGAAAAGTACAAGGTCAGTTTTTATCCACACTGCTACGAATCTTGGAATCTATACATTACTGAATTCAGCAACAAGGAAAATATTAACCTCAGTGGGAGTTCTATGCCGAGCACACAATCATGGGAAGAAAAATTGGTATTAGTTGGTCTTGAATAAATCATAATGGCATACTTAGCAAATCAAGTTCTAAACTGTTTGACCCAGCATGACAACGGTCCTCCAAAGCTCTCAACTTTAATTCCATATTTAATACTTGGAGCATAAATGGAGTGCTACTATTTTATATTGTTAACAAAAGCTTGAAGTTACATAAACCCCTGCACAAAGCAACCAATGAAAAAACCAATTTTAACATCAACAAAAACGCATGCCTTAAACAAGTGAGACTAGCAGCTCAGTAAAAAAAGGTACCAAAATATCACGCTTTTTCTTCATGATCCCTAAATAAATTTTTAGACGTCTTAGCTTTTAGTAAGAATACTTTTGACTCGATACTAATGGGAATGAGGAAGTAAAAATATTGTCTCTCTCTTAAATTAATCTCTTTTTTTCTACTTAAATTCAAATGAAAGACTCTGACCGTCGCGTATCTCCCCACTTAACCTATTTAATATATGTTGAAAATATGATGAAAATTCACGAGGTTCCAACCTGATAATATGCAAGGACATACATTCTTCGTCTCTCTTAACATATTGTATTCAGTGTATCTTTTCTCATCATCTTGGAAGCAATTATCTTTAAGTTGTAGCAAGAATCTAAATTTTAGAAATAATTTTCAAATTCCAAAAAATTCACTGATTTCATTGATTGAAATTGCATGATGGCTGAAATGTAATTCAATACTTATTTGATTTAATAATTCATAAAAATTACGTCATTAAAGGTGGAAAAAATAAAATATATATTTTCCTTTTTCATTAGAGTAAAAGAAGCAACGGCTGCCGATTCATTTGTTGTAACACCGACAATGACCAAAAATATTAATGACATTCCAGAAGAGGTAAGAAAAAATAGACTCTTCTTTAAAATTACTAAATAACTAGCCCGTTTTCATTCACCACATTTTCCCTGTGAATAACGACAAGTGTATTCCCATTCTATTGCAGTACCTGATCGAAATTCTGTCCAACCTACCCCAAAACAATCTTGTTGTGTGTCGAGAAGTTTGCTCAGAATGGAGAGACACAATCGACCAACACTGTCCCATGAAGGAGACTATTCGTTTAGAAGAAGATGACATATTCCTAGATAGGAAACTGAGCCTGAGAATGACTACCTGCGAACTTGATTACTTTCAAAAAGCCACCCCTAACATTACTCTAACTCACCCCCAAACCATAAAATCATTTATATTTTGCGATCAACAATACCCCTTTTCTGGTAACGATAAAGAAGATTTAAACATAGAAAATGCACGCGGCCTTCTTCTTCAAATCGCACCTTTCGTTGAACATCTCGAATTTGCTGCCACATACTTTAACAACAACATTCTATCCAGGATTGACCAATTCCCAAAGTTACGAGAACTCCATATTGGACAATTTAAATACACTATGCATAATAATTTAGAAATTTTGTTTTCACATCTATTTCCACTTCTCGAAAGTCTTTATCTTCGGTTATGGTATTCGAGTGGGACATTGATGGATGAAACTTGGATAAACATTTTAAATTTCCTTGCTAATCACGGACAAATTCTAAGAAGGGTGCACATAAAAATGAACTGTCATTTGCGGTTCACATACCCCCGTGGCCCACCAGATTCCACTCTTGCATTTAATCTGTACGAGAAAGCGAAAGCCATTCTTTTCAAGGGTCAACTCGAGTCCTTGGAACTTTCTATTCCCCCTAAATATGCCCCCATATGGACTCCCATCATCGCAAGTCAGAAAAAGTTGATTAACTTAACTATCGGAATCGAATGTACTACTTCAGCCTGGGAGAATCAGGTGGGTTTCCAATTTTCTGGAATTTCTCCTGGAATTTTATCAAACGCTTCCACACTCCGGACGGTCATTCTTCATAAGCTTTCACCTCTCACGTATGATGGTTTGGATTGGACCCTACTAGACCTTTCCGTGTTTCGAGAGGTTGTTAACCTGACAGAGTTGGATCTGATAAAGAGTATAAATAGTAAGAATGTACCTCAACCTAATAAGAATGAAGGAGCTTGGATAACAAACTTGAATGAGATAAACTCAACGTCTTTGAAAATTCTAACGATACACGGATTTGTTTGCAATTCTAATGAGTTGCAAATTCTCATAGACAATGCCCAAGTTATTGAGACTCTAGTTTTGGTTGGCTCACTTGCCCCAAGGACTAGCGAAAAATATGCTGAAAGTGGAGTGCATGGAGGAATTATCAAGAGTTTTGTAGGGAAGAAGAGCAAAAAACAGATGTACATTATTAGATCTTTCAATTATGAACAGGAGGATCAAAACAACAAGTTGAATGAAGTTAAAGAATTGTACCCACAACGAAACGACAATGACAATAGCGAGAGTTTTAACCGGAAGTTCTGGTAGCTGATTTTTTCTCTTTGATTCGTTTGTTTAGTTCGAGTCAAGTTCTTTGACTGGTGAGATGTTGGTTTAATAATAATATTATAGTTCTATTTGCTCATATTTATAATTGTGTCTTTCATTGATTTCACAATTGTTAGAAGGATATAAACAATTCATATATTCGAAACGGTCCCAGATGAAATGCACGAATGCATTTTTATACTCACAAGGCCTAAAGAGTATTGAGAGGGTCCTAGGTCGAAACAGATGTACTTTGGATATAATTTTCTTAAGGTTTAGAATATAATAACCCAGTTTAAATTAAATCCCCGACCCGACCTAATGTAACGCTTTCCTGCATTAGCATACGTTTCCTGTCATGCACATCTGATCCCATACCCTTACGCTTATTACGAATCCAAACAAGAATTAAGGGTAGAAATATAAGTCATTTAAACTATCATCAAATTTAAAACTTCAATTTAGCTGCAATTGTACACGGAACAACATTGTTATCCCACAGAAATTATTAAATAGGAATTAAGTTGAAATACTTTTCATGTTCATGATGTTCTGGGATTCAAGTAAACAAAAGCTCATACAATGCGATAAAAATGCATATGCATATATCGTCTAACCGGCTTAACATATTTCTTATCCATAGGCTAGATACAAATACAAATGTTGGTATATATTACCATCGATTTGAATGAAGAAAAATGGTCAGCTTACACTAGAGTAACTAGGAAAAACGAACGGGAAATAATGTCACCCAGAAACTTACATCGTTTCACTCTTACATCACGAACTTATCACACTCTCTGTTCATGATCCCTAAATAAATTTTCCAACGTCGTAGCTTTTAGTACGGATTCTTTTGGTTGGATACTAACGGAGATGAGGAAGTAAAAATATTGCATTTTTTTAGGCATCTGTAATTCAAATGAGAGACAAATAAGAAGAAAGCGACACTAGGTGACAATAGTTTTTATTGTGATTTCAATTCTAAATGAGAAGTTGAATGAAGTTAATAAATTGTACCAACATCAGTATGATAATGATCAGAGTTTTAAATGTGATTTCTATCAACTGTCCTATCTTTGATCGGATTTAAATTACGACTTTGTCTAGTGTTTTTATTAATATGAGTCAAGATCCTTAAAGTTATTGGTCTAATAACAATTCGATAGCTTTTATTTGAGTTTTATTTCCTCCTGTATAATTGCATATTTATTTCATTTATGTAATTACTTTTAAGATAGTAAGCATTTCATGATTTCACATAAAATTAAAGTTAAAGGAAAAACCGCAGTATCTTGGGTGCGAAGAAGTGCAAGTTACAAGGCAGATTACCGTAAAAATCGAATTAGAATCCCCCTCTGTTTGGAGGGTTGAAACCTGAAAAACTAACTCCACAGGGGGTTCTAATTCAAGTTTTATGGTAAGTATTGCTTAAGTCTTTACATATTTACACTTACTGCCGTATAGAAACAGTCAGTATAGCATGTATATAAATGGATCATAGACTCAAAATCCGTTAAAAATTCAACAATGGCTGAGCCATATTTTTCATTAAATATTTGACCATTTAAATTATGAATTAATGTAACTATCGCATACAATGACTTTAAAAATCTCAACTTCCCTATCGTCTCAATACTATAACACCCTATTTCATTTAAGTTAAACTACCGTAAATCCCGGATTATAACCCCCCCCCTAAATAGCTCCCCAGGGTCCACACGATGTTTCAAATATTAACTCCCCCCCCCCAGAATAACCCCCAGCCCATAAAATGTGTATTATACGCTAGAGGTTTCATTAAATAGGTTTTAAGCTAAATTGTTATGCAAATTTCGTATAAAGCTTGAAATAATACTGCTGTCCAACTTTAGTATCACATTTTAATGCAATTCGTTCTCATATCATGAAATATGATACACTGTCTTGTCCTTCTAACCACAGAAACAATTTGAAAAGTTTCACATGACTATTAACGCAGATGGAATAGAATAATTTAGTTCATTGCTTAAAACCCGGTTGTTCATGCAGAAAAGTGTCACTAACAAGGAAAACGTTAATTTTTATGAACTGGGTGGATGCCATCACATCATCAACATTTTGAAATTATTGGTGATTGTGATGACGCTTACGAAGCTGTTGATAGTAAGGAAATTTAGAAATTTTGTATGGTTCACAAGCTTGTCAAGTAATCCAACTAATTCATTGAGTTCTAATAATAAAATGGGAGTTTTTTTTAGTAAATTTAAAACAAAGTTGGTTTAACACATTAACTCCCCCCTCGGAATAACTCCCCACCCCGGAATATAACCCCACCCTTTTCGGAGGGTTGAAACATTAACCCCCATGTGGTTCTAATCCGGGATTTACAGTACATTTTATAATTCCTTAGAAAAAATTGCCATCGTAGGGGTTTATTGCTAGAACTAAGTCAAAGGTTATCCAAAGGAGTTTCGATATATATCGTGGTTTGATTTTTTGTGCATATTTATTATATAGGTTGCATTTTGACAACGTAGTGGCATTATCCAATACATTCAATGTTTTATGAAGAAACTGATCAAAACCACTTTCTGGAGGGTTGTACTAAATCAGGTTGTTTAGGATAAACTAGAATTAGCATCATAATTGTATGATCATGAGTGTTACATTCTCAGGGTCCATGATCACAAATGAATCTTGATCCTTTTACGGATGAGGAAAACAAAATATTGTCACTGTAAGGGGTTGTTAACATCAACTTGATAATTCAAGCTGTTAATTATATAGGAAGAAACACAGACTAAGCGTCTCTCTACCCCAGTATCGCGTTATTTGAATATATTACATTCATCCTTTATTTAAATATACCGTTCTATGAACGTTGAACATTCAGAAGGAGGCAGCTAGGATTTTACACTTGAATCCGAATATCAAAGTTTATGACTTTGTGTTGTTTAGTCGTCGTTTCCCTTGATGGGATGGGATTTCATGTAAATTTGAACTGTTTTTATTGACTGTTACTTTTTTTGAGTCAAGTTTTTTCTTAGTTTAGAGATCCTTCTCAGCATTTATAATTAAATCATAAAAATTACTTTTTTTAAATGAAACAACTTGACATTATGTCAATCGCATGGCGTATTTTCATAACTTTTGACCTCACAAAGAATTTACCTATTCCACGTAACAAAACTTACTGAAACTCCTCCGAGTAAGGTCGCATATTCGAAATAAAACCACCCGAGAAAAAATTTCCTATAATTAATATTCATAAGTTTGCGAATATACCAATGCAATAAGATCAAATGTCTTTGATAAGCAGTAGCGTTTAAGCTGGATAGACAGGCCATGAAGGACAATAATAAAAAACCCGACATTTAGCAAGCCAGACTACCTAGGTAAAACAATCATCATAAAGCAAACAACTAAATATTACTATGCAACATGAAGGCATCACTTTCCTCATTCATGATTCACGTCATTTGTCATTATTAGTTTTACAAATATTTTCTTGATTCTTTTTATAATGCAGAAGTAATGATATGGTCTCTCCTTTGAGGCATGGTAAACATCTAATAGGTAACTTAAAATACTGAAAGAGACATATACTGACATTGTCTTTCCAATTATATGAATAAATATCACGACCGCTTCACCTGATTTGAAAAAAATGCATGCTAAAAAATGCTTTGATCCTTTCTCTATCTGAAACTACTTCCATTCCTTCCATCTTCCCTCCACATCTCAGAAGTAGCAACAAGCAACAAATTTAATTAAAACGTATTTTTAAATTTCCAAACATTTTTGCCTTTCAACAGTAAATTTCAAAATGGCTCGAAGGTACGTAAAACTGGTTATTTATTATTAAAAACCATTTATTAATCGAAAATCGAATGAATTATTTAATATTTTATTATTAGAATGAATGACGTATCGACTGTTAATGAAGTACAAGTCAATAAAAATCCTAATTATATTCCGCCAGAGGTAAAAATAGTATAATATATTTAAAAACAATTTAAAAACAAAATTCCAAGCATTCATAAAAAGCTAACATTTTCCCTTATTTCAACAACAGTTTCTCAGCCAAATATTCTCTCATTTACCCCAAAAACATCTTCTTCTATGTCGAGAGGTTTGCCCGTATTGGAGGGACGTAATCGATCTACATTGTCCCATGAAGGGTCTCATCTACTTAAATGAAAACGATGTAATCTTGGATCAAAAACTGAAGCTAAGGATGACTTCTTGCATCCTCTTCTTTTTCCACACCGACACCCCCAACATTTCCTTGAGTCACCCCCAAACCATAAAGATATTTGAATTTTCCGATCGACCGTGGGATTCTAATGATCAGTTGATTGCAGATAAAATAAATATGGAAAATGCACATGGACTTTTATCTCAAATCGAACCTTTCGTTGAACATCTCTCATTGGCTGCGAGATACATTCAAAACCACATTCTATCTGAGCATTACCAATTTCCCAATTTACGGAAACTCCGCGTTGGACTCATACATTTATCGTATGCCATGAATCATAACTTACAAATTTTGTTCTCATACCGATTTTCGTTATTGGAAAGCTTCGACTTGCAGCTCAATTATTTCAACGAGATGTTGACAGACGAGGCATACGGGAATTTTTTTAATTTTCTAACTAACAATAGACACACTTTAAAACAATTGGTTGCAAACATCTGTTATGGAGTTAGATATTTCATTGTAAATGCACCAAACCCAAGTAGTCTACCAGATATTACTCGGAGATTTTATTTATCTAACCAAGTTGAAAGATTGTTATCTAAGGGACAACTGCAACTCGAACACTTGGACCTTTCCCTTCCCCCCAAATATGTCTCTGCATGGGCTCCCATCATTGCAAGTCAGAAAAAGCTGATTAGTTTGACTGTGAGCTGCACTAGCGAAAATGTTGGTCCAGGATGGGTTCCGTTTTATGCAGTTAAACTTGGAATTTTATCAAGTATTTCCACACTCAGGACTGTAGTTCTTAATGACATTGCATCAGTTGCATATGATGGAGTGACTTGGGTCCCACTGGACGTTTCCTTGTTTCGTGACGCTGCTAATTTAACAGAGTTGTACATACATAGGCCCCCTGTTTCTAATGCTGGGACCAGGGTATTCCCATGAAAAATTTCACTTGAAAAAATTCACTGAAATTTTTCACTTTTCACTGCAAAAAACCATTAAAAAATACCTGGTTTTTTTCACTTAGTGAAAAAAACGACTTTTTGTCTGTTTTATTGGTAAATGATGATGACAGAGCCTAACCTATATTATACAGAGAACAAAATATAAAATAAGATAGTTAAAGCAAAATATTTTTTATATCATTTAAAATGATATACCAAATATTTTGCTTTAATTCGAAGAAAAGTGGAGGTAAAATACCTACCATAGTAAATATAAATTTAATTAAAAGGAATTGGATCATTCAATTGGTTGTTATCATAAAGGCCTTGCATTTAATTGTCGTTTTCCTTTTAATTTAAGTAAATTCCTTTCAATTTAAATTTTGCCAATAATACATAGTGCCACGTAAAGATTAAACAAGCTTTTGATCAATTTTCATTTCTTATGATAATTGTTATCATCTTCGTGAACTGATTTGGTTTTGTTGTGGTAGTACTGGTACACAAGATCTTTTCAACTTTTTAGTTACACCGCGCCCCCGTGCAGGGTAAATCATTTGCTGTAGCCTCAGTACCCAGAGTGTACGGGACGGGACGAGAGGTCAAGCGTCCGTTAGCCCAGGGAAGCATTAAAATGTTAGTGATTTGTTTTTTTTATTTCTGAAATTAAGTAGCCTCACGCTGGGTACGACAAACCCGGCTTTTTTATAGTAAAAACCCAACTACCCAGGCTTTTTGGGGTTATGAAACGAAGGGTCATAGAAGTAGACTCGATAAAAGGCAACATTTGGTGGTATAAATGCAAAATATGGTGTCTCAATGACAGAAAAACATTGGAATTGAAAGTTTGGGAAAATTTTGATTCAGAAAGCTTTAAATTGAATAACACACGAAAAAAACATATAAAAAGGTGCAAAAAACAAAAAACACCCCAACCCAAAAATCCCGGGTCAGCACACCCTGCCCATACAGGATTAAAATTTTTTAAGCTTTCGTTACTGACTTGTTTCTTTTACAATTACGCTGCTTCTGTAGCGTTTTAGAATATAAAATGAGTAATTCAAACGTTTTGAAGATTTTTTGAATTGTGTGGTTACATTTAAGCTTTATTTGCAACATTAAAAAGCGTTTCAGCATTTTTTTCACTTTTTTGCACTTTGCAGTGAATTTTTTCACTTTTTTGCAGTGCAATGCAAAAAAACCCGGAAAAGTGAAAAATAGCACACCCTGGGTATGAAGTATATAATTAGAATCAAGTCCATAACTGAATTAGAATAATGTACTTATTTCATCAATCATCATGAGGTATCAAAATAATACGCAGGTTATCAAATGAGACAAGAAAAATTTTATTTCCTTTGGGGATTAGATTGTGAGTTGGTGTATAATGATGTAGAGAATTCGTTTAAAACTTTTCAAATTTTAGCCTATGATATGTATATATAATTGAAAGTCATAATATGAGGGTTCCGGACAAAATGGTCTCCACAAAATGAGGTTTCAAATGGCTCATTTGTGGTTGGTCAGGATTTTAAAAACCATGACTATTTCTACAGCCGGATTTCAAAAAGAATAATATTTTGAAGTGGAAAGAATATTGATGCGCACTGATTTTGTATATTGTTTATGGTTTGAGGGTAATTTCACTTGTTTTTCTTTGTAGTGAAAGTAACCTGGATTTCAATTTCTTAAAAAGAAATTCATATATGGAAGTGTTCAATCCTTTTTATGGAGATATGGAGACCATAGTCCATAGTCCTCTGAACCAATTTAAGCCGTTTAACCCCACGCCTATGGTAGGGTTATAGGCAAATCCGATTTACTAATAAAACACGGTAAATCGGTTGTTCACAATATTTTATAAAAATGTTTGTAGAATTTCTTAGTATCAGAACTAAAAGCTAGAAAAGCTGAGATCTAAAATGTATATTTGTTTAGGTAGGAGTAGGATACTTAATATTGAAAACGCCAGTTTCTAAATAATGATAGGTGTTATTCAAGATCAGCTTCTACAATTTTATACCCTATAGAGTATTTGCACATGAAGGATTGAAGGACATTTGCATCCTCTTTTCCTAATTGTAAATTAGGACCTTTTTCTAATTAAAACTTGAAGAGGTTTTGTCCCTATGGGCCGACTTGGCTTACCTAATCCATATTGAATCTAGAGAGGAAACTTCCTTAAAAACACGATTCATTGACATTCCAAACCGCCTTTTTTGTTTCAAAACATTAAATACTTCGTTTTGACCTTTATTAACAAATATTCTTAACAAACATCAAAACAGCATGTACCCTTGAAACATATTAGAAGTAATTTACGAATGGTCCTTTGAATTCAAATAGAAGATAAAGCTGACTCTACTCATCATCATCTCATCTACTACTTCCCAGACTGATGTATTTTCTTTCGATTAATTCGGTTGGTTGAAATTCAGTCAACATTCTAGTGATTCAAAGGAAAA
>JAQGBU010001804.1:0-11424 GCA_034698605.1 Isotoma decorata | reverse complement strand
CTGTGATTTTTTTTTGTTTTTGCCAAAACGGTAAAATCATTTTGCCAAAACGACTGTTGCCAATTTGCCCCCGATTCATTTAAGCTAGACCACTTATCTTTAGCTTATAAATGGAAAGGAGACGAAAGAGACTAGAATGACCTCGAAACAAAATTCATCAAAATAATAAATATTACAGTGTAGAATTCACATAATCAACTTCGTTTATCTTCATGTCTTCCAAGCAAATAAATATAGACAGAGATTAATCTAACTGAAATTTGCTCAATCGAGCCGAATTAATGGCTCACGCTGCTGGACTTGAGACCCCTGGAGGCTTTGATTGAAGCGGAACAAGGCTAAGCGTCGTGGGGATGTAATTCTATTCCTTTAATTCCGAATTCGGATTCTTAAATAGAATAAACTAGATTTTATCGGATGTATATTCATTTCAGACACACACACTGTGACTCTACAGGACACCATTTACCCTTTTTTCTTCTGTGTCAATCAAAAGGAAAGAAACTAATCTTAAAAAGTTGCTACTTTTTATTTGTAGTAACAATCATTTACAGAAATACCATTTTGCTTTGTATGTGATCGAGATCAAAGTGATCATATACAAATACAACATAATAATATTAATAGTAGACATATGAACTGTACAATAATATGCAAATATACAAATAAACTATACTGTTATTTTTAACTCTTCTCGGTAAATATTATTGAACCAATCGTATCTGTATGAGAATTTCTATTTAGTATTTATTAGTAGTGAATGGAAAAGATAATACAATCCTCTGTAAATAAAATAAATATTAAGAAAGCTAAAGATTTAATCGCATGATAGGAATAAGTGGCTTTCTGTGTGACCCAGACCCAGTCACCAGTTCGGTACTTGTTCCAAGAATTATCGTAGATCGTATGTTATTTTTAATTAAGTGAATGAAAGAATAATTATTTGCTAAAATGCTAGCGGGGCCAGCCAGTCCAGATTGTTTTATAAGCTTGTATAATATAATATGGTTGAAATCTCAAACAGTGAATTTGTATGTTGGGCAATTACACTTTTATAATGCATATCTGCTCATGAATATATTAACATATTACAGCTTATGTAAGAATTTAAGGACTGTCCACTCTGTTCTAAGAACATTTTTTTTGTTAAAAATATTTCGTAGAACCTTGCTAATCTTAAGCTTCTTTTGACAGTTTGAGTTTTCTATAATTGATAATTCTGAAAATGGACAAGTTTGTATGAGGATTGTCAGCATCCTTCAAGATCCCGTGTTGCAAGGACAGGAGGGTTAGGATAGGAATCTGAAAACTGAAATGCTGATGATGAGGGCTGATTTGCATTATCTTGTATTAATTATATAACAAAAGATACGGCGAATTTTATAGCATTTTTAATTCGAAATGTTAATTAATTTTTGGATGGTAATATCATGGTGAAAAAGTTTTTTTTAAATGTATTAATCAAATTCTACAACTCCCACTCTAAGGTTAATTTCCTTGTATCAACTCTGATTAAAAGTTCATTTTTATTTTAAACTTTAAACCGGTAATTTTGGTATAAGAATAGGATATTATGTCATCGTTATTTCACACAGCCATTAGCCAGTCAGTCCCTATAGTCAATTGGTGGACCACATGACGCATAATTGGCTGCTTTAGTGCACTCGAAATTTTATTTCTTTCTTTCCTGTTTCGCACTATAAAATTCGGCTGCACACCAATTTTCAAAGCACTTTATTTACCACATACATATCAATTACTTTTAGTGGTAATAAACATTAGAAAAGTTGCTTTTGATGTTGCGGCTTTTTAATTAAATGGCATTTCTGCGAAGGATGTATTTTTTGTATGCCAAATCGGACTAGCTTTTTACGTCGGGCTTTAATGTTATAATTAACATTACAATATATTTTACGCACTGCTCAATGAAAGTACAAAGATCAGTTTTTGAAACCAATACCAATAACATTCAAATAATATGACAACTGTCATTTTGTTTGCAAAGTGAGGTCGGCAACAGAATTTTATATAAAACCAAAACAACTTGGTTAGCTTTCTGAGGTTTAAATCCTTTGTAAACACATTATCAAATAATATTTTATATAATTTCCTAACCTTTAACGACCAGTTAGGTATAGAAATATAACCATTATTCTCAACATTTTGTGGGACAATCCACCAATGAATGAATGGTAAATGGTTAAGTTCAAGTTCGAAGTTAATTCTTCATGTATATTTCGTGCTGCTCATAATATTTACATAAACTTTAAATAACATTTCATTTCATGCTTTAAATATTTCAAACAACAGATTTCTCTCTTTTTTTGAACACTTGGCAGTATTTTAATTTAATATTTCAAGTGGCATCTAAATTAAGACTTCAAGCCAAGACCCTAGCTAGGAATATACAGAGGATCGAGAAACAAACTAAAGCAAGTAGAAATGGTTTATAAAACTCCCAGCAAATGGTAACCCATTTGCCGATTGATCAATAGTAAAAATAATTATTGATTTATGAGTTTTATTAATTAATTTACCCCCAGCGCATTCATAGGCATATAGGCAGTCTTATCCCTACATTACAGTAGGGCAGTAGTTTGGACTTTGATGGTATGTTTTTAGTTATCTTACTCCAAAATTGAGCAGTCTCGCAAATTAGCAATGCGGCGGACCTTTAAAATCATAAACCCATGCACTTAATATTTATGCCAATTAACTAATTAACCTCATCGTTATCATTATCCTTTAATGCTAGTACAATAATATAAATAAAGGTTAAATTGGTAGAAGCAAAACCCCTTAGTTGGGATATAAATTCCAGATTTTAAAGCATGCAACAATGCGGCATTCTTCTATTATTATTTAAAAAATTAATAAAATAATAATATTTATTAATGTTTACTTACAAGTTTTGGTGTTAGCTTCGGTCAGGAACTCAGCTGGGTTATTGGCATCAATTATGTTATCGATTTCATTGAATTATAAAATCATTATAATTGTAGTAGCCAAAACATATGTGGTATTTGTAAATAGTAATTTATGTTTATAAAGTTTTATTTGTTTATAACGATTAAAAAGTACCAAACTTTATTACAGGTCACAGTTTTTAAGTCTCTTCTGAACATTTCACCGTTTAACACGTTCGATTAAGCTTAAATCTTGATGTCAAAAGTTAGTGTTAATTGTCACAATTAATTAACTTAAGAAGATATCTTTTTTAAAAACAGTTATACTCTCTTCAGTTTTAATTTTTAGCTTAAATAATTACATGGTCTCTGTAGAGTGTAGATTATTTTCTCGAATTTTATGTTTATTTTAATTTTATTTTAATGTTGATTTCACGTTTCTTTTAACTTTTAAAATATTATTTTTCTTTTTATTGAATTCGAAGAACATTACCAATAATATCAGTCAGTTTGTTAAAAATGTCCTTGAATTAACATTTACAATTAACAGTACCCTAAACAAGTACACAATTTACTTTTACTACAAGAAAACCCGAACCATGAACAATTTATAATAAAAATTATCCATTAAATAACTCAAATTCAAATATATCTCATATCTCCAAATATGAAATATGTAGATAATAGATTTTCGATTAGTTTCCAAGTATTTATTTTAATACATTGTTTATTCGAGTAATAAAGTTAAGTTGGATTAACTATCAACTCTTGATTTATATTTTGTATTTTCCATTCTAAAAATTCAATTTGTATACTTTAAAAGATTAAACCATGCGCATAACTTTGAACTTGTATTATTATTATTATATTAAATTGTGCACTATCTGCACCAAGTTTAACTGTACAAATTAATTGCACCGAATTAATTCTTGTTTAATATTTAATATATAAATGCACAATGCTCAGCTCACTGTTCATATCAAACTAAGGGCAAGTATTATTTTTTTAACGCAGTACACAGTAGTAAATAAATGTACAGCTGCATAAAAAACAAGTTCACGAGAAATCCAATTTAATCAACTTGAATTTAGTTGATAACCACGCATAATAATGATACACATGTGTCAATATCTCAATATACAAATACTTGAAAAGTTTTCCTAATCCTTTATTACCAAAAATGACTGCATTGGGTTACAAAAAAATTGCACACACACAACCTCTCTATCTCTCTCTCTCTAATATATTATTATCCCCATGGACTCATCTAACCTTACCACTTGAGATGATAAGCCTTTTCCCCGTAGTCATGTCAATGCGGGTATAATCACATACACCCTATTAGGTGTCCGAAGAAATTCCCAAGTTTTTTTTTTCTTATTTCTGACCACAGTCAACAGATCAGATGTCACGTGCTTTCTCTAATTTTCTCGGAAAAGATTCCCGTATTCCCCGATCATGAATGGCATGAAGAGATGATGATGATGCCCTTTTGTTGTGTCTTCTAAGTAATCACAAGAAGTTATTTTTTTATCACACTACTACTACTACTACTACTACTCAGCATGCATGCTTCAGAGTGAACAATGGGAGTAACACCCGGACTCTTATTAAAATATTCATATCAATTATTCCCTTCTTAAATTTCCTTAATAACTAATCAATTAATTAATTAATTCGTTGTATTCAAACCTTATGGAAAGTTTTTAACCGTGAAGAATTAAACTTTGAATATTATGTACTAGTAATGAAATAAGAGATAAAATATTTTTTTCTAAATGTAGTGAATAATATCTTGTCCAGTATGAGTATTATCTCTTCCATTCTAATTCTTAATAATTAAATGCACTTCTTTACAATGAATATGCAAGTTAAGAACTAATCTAATCTAGAGATTCTTGTTTGTTATTATATGTTATAATATTATATAAGACGAGCTTGGATTTCTACCCTAGATGATATGCTGCGGGTGACTATTTTTCTTTAGCTTATCTCTTTTGCTAAGAGACGGCTAGGTTGCTTTGTTAAAAGCATTTGTAAATCTATTACATGAATCTCTATATCTCTATCTATCTACATAAAAAGATTCTTTGTACCCTCTGCCTTCCTATAATACAGCCTGGTTGTATTGTTAAATAATGTTGCAGTTAAATGTTAAACTGGTAAAGAAGATAGATACTCTTCTAGGGGCTAAGATTTTCATAAGGGTGGTTTTGGTTTGCATTTGCAAGTAGTGATAATTTGGTATATCAGTTGTGCTATTGTGGAGTACTCGGTTGTGAAGGTTTCTTTCTAATATTATTATTACATTACTTACTACTAAAAATACAAGTCTTTTAAGAAGCAAGTATACATCATATTATTAACTTTTACTTATTCCTCAAGACTCTTTTAAGAGTTCTAGTAGAATAAGCTTATGTTCGGCAAAGTAGTATAGAAATGGAAAATAGGTATGAAAAAGGAGCAAAGTAATAACAAAGAGTAATCAACACAACATAGTACACACAGAGCTAAGGTTTACTTTTTATTTAGTGTGTATATGTGAAGATAGGTCTAGATTGAAGGTGTACAAAAGGGGATAAGGTAAGAATAATATCAAATAGATAATATGCAGCAAAGCAAGTAGTAGTAGTAGTGCTGTGTGTAAAGTTTATGCAGACTTGAATGTTGATAGATTTGGTTTTTTACTTGTTGTAGTTGTAGTAAAGGGATTTGTTTGTAAGGAGCCGGAGTAGAAATCCACCTAGGTAATAGTGGAGTGTCTGTGAACAACTGAATATATGTGACATGGATGGGGCCTGTTTATGTATAGAAGTAGTAAAAGAGGAGGTCACATTTTCTTCGTTATGATCATCATCATCCAAGTAAATGCAGTGCCTATGAGACGTACATGTACAGCCAGAGAGTCCTAGTACCCTCATCGCGCCGTTTCTCTCCATTATACACACGATTTTATATAGAGAAACGAGGTTTTTTAGCTTTAGAAAAGTACATGTTGTAGGAGAGAATAGACTTTGTATAGTTTCATCATTTAGGATACGAATATTACCCAAAACATTACTACTACTATTACCTGCAAACCCTGTCCTGATGGCTTATACCCACAGCTACCTGAGCTAGTGGTTTGGAAATTGGAATGTAAAGTTAGCTTTGTGTAGAGAGAGCAATTAGATATTTTTTAACTGTTAAAACTTAACCACTATATAATAGTTCAAGTACTTGGTTGTTCTCAAGATTAGATTTTCTTGCATGTATGTGAAGGAAAATATTTCTAAATTGTATAAGAGTACTTCAAGGGTACAGGACATAAAGCTCTTAAAAGGTTATTTGGCCCATTTACCTAGACCCTTAGGGACTTCTTTAAGGGTTTTATATTACTTTAATGTTTCATACATCCATGTATGTTAAGTAATAAGGTGAGTAATGGAGCTTTTTAGTTTTTACCCCGGCTGTACTTTTCTCTTTTTGGGTACTACGACTACTACGGCTATGCTGGTGATTCAGTACTTAAAAGCTGACTGCTTGTGTTACTTCAACTTGATAAGTCTGTATGGATCTGATTGCTAGTTATAAAGTGGTAAAAAGTAGTATGGGTAAAATTTCATGGCGCAGTATTGAACTTTGTATAGATCTTTAGTTACTTGTTAGTTCTGTTTGCATGTTAGAAATGGAACTGCCTGCACTTTTAGGCAATTTTCTCCGCTGCTTATAAGTTTCGCTCTTTTGTGTGCACATTTGATGTGAGAGAATGAGATGAGGGATATTATTTTATAAGCTAAGGTAAAGAGTGTGTATGATCATTGCTGTGTGTAACAATCATCACGGTTTTTCCAATCCAACAACTCCAGTGTGTGCAGTGGCAGAGAGACCCACACTACCACCGGGAGGGATCTATAGTCACAAGGAGAAGAGGTTTCTTCTGCAGAAGAGTTCTCTTCGTTTACGGAATGCCAAGATGTGTTTTCATACATAAGGTGGTAGTAGTGGTGTATAATAAGAAAAGTCCACTGGGGACTGACTAGGGTTCGGTGCTATTCGCTTGCCGATCCTTGCTTTTCGCTGTTTAACTTTTGTCTTGGTTATATTGCTATTTTGCTAAAAAATCACTCCTACACAATCTGATCTGGGTTTAAGAGATCAACACGGGCAAAAAATCAGTGTTAGGGGGTATTTAATGGTATTCTTATTATTGTGGCTCTCTCGTCTTTATGCATGTTGCTTTTTCTGACACTCCAGACATAGACGTGGGTTCGGTTGGTGCTAATATTATGAGAGAAGATATATACAAAGGAAGATTATAGAATGAGAAGTTCTTGTTAAAAGAGGAATGCTTAGAAATATGCTTAGAAATATGCTGAATGAGTGAATGAGTAGTGTCTTAAGTGTGCTCATCGTTTCCTACTCTTAAAACAGATCTTTATGCCAACTTTTTATAAAAGCATATTCAGATTTTAAGGTTTTGGTGTCAGAATCTTATAGAGATGAGAAATAATTAGGGAATGAGGTGAGAGGAAAAGTTAAGACGAATGTCCTCAAGGAGAAAGGAAGCATCTATGATTTCTCTTGAAACTTCTCATTATTAATAGAAATTAATGAGTTAATTTTTTGATGAAATGTAAGGAGCTCCTTTTGACAGAGGTTGGTTTTTGTTCTTGAGTTTTCATTTAAATTTCAGAATTGCACATTATCTTGCATCCAGAGAATTCAAAACGCTATCTGTTCATAGATGTGGGTAGGAAAGAAATCTACCGAATGTACTTTGAATTTGAAATGATATATACTTTTGTACCAAGCACAGGTAGTCCGGAGTCGAGTTAACTTCAGTGCTAAAACCAATTACGAAGTGTTCCAGCTCTTTTCTAAGATTTGGCCCGAAAAGTACCAAGTTTGCAAATAAGTTGCAAAAATACTCCAGGCTTAGCTGAAATGCTGAGTTGATTTTTTTCTAGCATTTGGTACATTTCCTAGGCTAATCAATTCTCTGAATCTACTTTATTCTTGCACCTACTAAATTAAGGCTCAAATAGATTGGAAATTATATAAGATATGTGTATGTACTATATATTTGAGTATAAGGGTGCAATAATCAAGTAGTCAGAACTCAATAATGAGACTAACAATAAGGAAATTGAGTGACGAACAAAATAATGGGATAATGTAGGATAATATAATGTAATTTTTTTCGGCTTGTTTGTGAAATTGAATGCTTACCTGCTTCACATTCAAGAACTTATTATCCTATAAGATTGATCTCCGAGAAAGGGACCATTTGTGACAGTGTTACGCAATAAACACAAGTGACAAAGATGATGGCATTTTACGGTGCATTAAATAGAACTCGAACCACTTGCATTTTAGGGAGTTATCAGACCAAGTAAAAACACAATTTATCTCAAGCAGAACACTTTCTTTCTACAATTATTGTAATGACGATTATTTTCTGAGTAGAGGGAGTTCCTGGGATTCGGCTGCCAAAGCCAGATTGACATTAAGCTGTATCAATCGCCAAGATGCGATGATCCCTTTGAAAAACGGATAGCTGTAAATTTAGATATAATGCCTTAATAGAAGTCTGAATATTGCATTTGCACACTTACACCTGTACCCCCATTAGAGTAAGGGAATATACGATGTCATAAATACATCCGACATAGTAAAAAATCTAAGAAGCCAAACCCAGAAAAAAGCATGTGGTAAATGTAGTATTTTATCCCATTGATCCAAACGCCTACCTTACATTTTACCGAGAAAATATTATTTTAATACTCTAAATCATATTTTATTGGATTCATGCTGCGGTCGTTCCGGAATATCAGATTGAAAAATCTTCAAGGTTTTTTCCATACATTTATTAAATATACGTAAGATATAGTCTATATTTTGTAGTTTGGATTTAAAACTTATATATGGAGGAGAAATTATTGTGGAATGTACTAAACAAAGGAGATGCTTATATTTAGAGCACCATAGCAAACGAAATTGATACAAGGAACATTCGATGATTTTATGGCTTCCTTTCGTCTATTGTTTATGATAGTTAGTATAAAGTTAGGGCTACAGAATTAAAAACACTTTTTTTTCTAGAAAAAGTCTATTATTGAAGTTCGAAAGCTGTAGGGTTTAGTTACTGGGATTTTAAGGCTTCTGTGGCTTTTTGTTTAGAATAAATAAATTAAATAAATGTGATGTGGTTCATATGAAATACTGAACATTACTACACTGCCTTCATACATTGTAAATAAAAACTTATGCATAATATTTGAATTTTTTCAATTCAAGCTCCTTTTCCAGTTTGATTTTGCCTTTACACAGTATTGTATTCTGAAGGATTTAGTTTACGATGAAATAAAATACTCAACAATGTCACATTGTTAACGCTCGTTGAATATACACGTAGAAAACTGCAGCTACATTTTCTTTTAAAATTGAGAATATTGTAATTTGGAAAAACTTTACTGATTTTAGGGGGTTCATTTCTGTGCAATAGAAAGGACTGACAAAACTTTGTGAGTTGTACAAAAACATGTTTATTTTATTGTATTGTATTGTTTCATTCATTGTTTCATTTTGCTAATTAAATGCCTTGAAATCTACTTTTAGCAGCAGATGTCAAAGCAAAACAGCGTATTCAAAAGTCAACTTCCCTGTTCATGTGCTAAATTCCAAAAGTTGATTGAAAAGAGGAATCAATGGTCCAATTTTATCATCATAAAAACTAAAAATATCTGCATTTCTTTATCAATCAGAATTTTACCCTACGCCTACTAGGATATTAAGTAACCTTTATGAGACATATTAACCGACACAGTATATATCAATCCTTTTACAAATATCTAAATCATTTAAGTATAATAAAATCGTTTAACCAATTAAAATAGGTAGAAATTATCTAAAAGTGACCATGACATTTCCAGATTCTTATAAATTATTCCAGAGTAAATGAATCATTCAACGATGCTTTTTTACTTTGTCAGACAAAAATCTGATAACTTTTGTTATTCTTTGTTTTGTGTACCTACATCCTCTAAAAACCAGACCTATTTTGTAAGCAGAGATGAAAATGCGATAAGTGCCGTGCTCCGTGTTAATATTTTTTAACAGATCTCACATCTCTCTCTCTCTTGTATCTTTTTCGGAAAGTGTTTGCAAGTACTTCAAGAACATTTCTGTACTATCTACACCTCTAGATCTATAGGGCAATGCAATAGTTCATAATGAAAATTGTGGAACGTACTAATGCACACATAGTACAGCACCCCATGCCCTTAGACATCACACATGCACACCTTAGTCATTGCAGTAGCAATAGTAGAGATCATAGGTAACTCGAAAAATAATGAAAGAATCATGTCGCCAACCTAACCTCCTTCAAGCATAAAAAGAAGCAGACAGGCAGAAGGCAGTTTTGCGAATCGCCTACTCCTGAGTAACTCTTGACTCCGAGTTTCTTTCTTTTTATCAAAAAAGTTAATTCTAGGCATAAACAAGAGTATTTTTCCAATATGCGATATAGGTAGAAACACACAGTTTAACTCGGCACTCGACACACTTGCCCTTATCAGTTATAGGATAAACATTTGCCAAGAAAACATATCACCAGCCCTCGTCCTTCTTAAATAATAATAATGATATTTTTTTACCTATCTTGGCTTTCGTTTTGACTTCACTTTACTTGTCAATTACTTTCACACCTTGATCCTTTCAATCAGATCACACACACACACTTTAATCTTAATAAAATGATGATTGACTAAAGAAGGCTGGACTACTTAGGGTCTATCCTTTGACTAGACCATGGAACATATAATATTATTAATGGATTATTCATTTGTATTATTATTATTATTACTATACTTACTAAGCTGTACTCAAAGGCAAAGGCCATTGAGTCTTAAGAGTATTAATGTTTTATTACATATCATGTCAAATCGTCTTTGAAAGCAGTCTCGAGCTGTATTTATTCATTCACAATAAGCTTTTGTCTACGATATTATTTTCAACAAAGCAAGTTTTGTCTACGATATTATTTTCATCAAAATAAGTTTTGTCTCTGATATTACATTCATCCAGGTAATTTTTGCCTCCCTTTGATCTTGAAGTTGGGAAAATGTAATAAAAGAAAACTATGAATTGTTAGAAGACTCATAAAAAACATCTTTTCTATTCTAGTATTGAGTCAAATCTTATGGGACCGTGAAATTTGTATTCTTTCTAACGATAAAAATGTATCTTTAATTCAGCACCTACTACAGTTTCTGTGATTCCCTCGTTGAAAAAAACTACGACTTTTGTTAGGGTGTTTACAGAAGATCGATTTTTAATTCACAAACTATTCATACATCATTTTGAAAGTTTTTGTATGCTGTACATGTATGTATGTTGTTGTTCACTGTACAAGGAAACCTTGTTTGGTTTTCTAAACTGGAAAATAATAATCTGGCTGGTGCTGGCAGTAAATCTGCATAGATAGTGTGGGCTATCTATAGTGGTTTGCATATCTATTGCATTCCATTCAGAT
>JAQGBU010001803.1:0-11426 GCA_034698605.1 Isotoma decorata | reverse complement strand
AACGTTCTGTTGAAAGTTTGAAAATGACGGTCATGGTGTTCAACTGTTCAGAAAAATATTATTCCTGTCAAAAGTTATATATAGCCATTCAGACAGATAGATTTACAGACAGACACCATGAACGTTCACATACGGGGCTTTATGCAACACAATTTCATAAAACATTTTCAATTTTTAGCCCGAGCCTAGGGATTATGTACCCGGTATGTCCGTCCGTCTGTCTAACGATAACTCAAGACTGCATGAACCGATTTGGAAGGATAAAATTTTGACCACACCTGTATTTCAACAATTCAGGAACCGAGTTCGAAGATGGGCTGGGCGTCACAATTAGTTGGTCCGTGGGTGGGCCAAAACCCCCACCGGACATGTAATTTTCGCCCTTTTTTGAAAATGGTCATAGAAAGCTGAAATTTGGCATGGGGGCTACAAATGGCTAATTTAAATGAAATCTCAACCAAAATTTAATTTTTTGGTGGTTTAAATGACCCCACAGGGTGACCCCCACTACTTTTCGAAAGTCAATGTAGAAAGCTGAAATCTGGCATGGCGGATACTAATAGCAACATTACATGAAATCGGAAGCCAAACTTGATTTTATTTTGATTTCAATGACCCTACCGGTTTTTCAAAGTCGTCACAGAAAGCTGCAATTTTACATGGGTGTTACAAATACACATACAACATGGAATTTGAATCAAGATTTCGGAATAATACCTGGCTCGGGCTAAATCAAGTTGCACAGGAAAGTTTTTTGTGATTAAAATTAGGGGGATGTGGCCGATTTGCCCAATTTTACAAACTTTATCGTCCCTTTGACCCCAGGAAGCCGAATGTGAACACAGAATTAAAAAATATTATCTGTCAAAAGTTAGCCATTCAGACCGACGGACACCATGAACGTTCACATAAAGTATCTAACGATGCTTACTAATTATTAGGAGCGCCGAGCGGAGCTCCTTTATGTGAATGCCCGTGGTGTCCGTCGATCCGTAAACGCTCTAACTTTTGATGGAATCAACATTTTGGACTTCTGTTTTCTGATATATGTTTCTAATTTTTCAAGTTAGTTTCCTAGTGTTTTTGGGCGTGAAAGGCCGCATCCTCAATTTTTTAATAGGATTTTCTAAATCCTTGATTCATGGTATGGGTCTATTGGTGCTTTCTGTTGAGTATTATTGTGCACAAGATGATGGTGATAGAAAATGAAATGTGTTCAGTTGATTGTGGACAAAGGAAGAGGAGAAGTTGGGCTATTTATAGCTGGTAGTAGTAGATTATTACGCGGTTGTATGTCCTGCTCCGCTCCTTCGGTACACCGTTTGCAATGGTTTTTTATTCTATCATTCGAATCGAATCATCGCATGCATGGAATAAACTTTTGATTGGCAAATGACAATTGATGACATTGAAAACCTCCTGAAGGCCACTAGAAGTAACTTAGGGTCGGAGATGAGAAAAACGACGTGTATGAAGATGGATGTATGCTAGAATAGAATATCGTGTGTTATTAAGGGTTAATGTTATTATAGTTAAATCATAACAATACTCAAAATTTCATTTTAATTGCTAATAAATTAAATTTAGAACAGAGGTGAGAATTAATCATGATTGTATGTAACATAAAAAGCATTGCTTTTTTAATTAAAATTGATCACTATTCATTGATTAAAAATTGAGCTATTGGTGACCAGCAAAATCATTACATTTATTAATATGCTTAGCTTATGTGATATGTAGAAAACATGGCAGTTGCATTAGCATTTAAAATAAAATAATTATGAGAACTAATCTACATGAGCCTATGACTGATTTATTGATACATGAAATCACACTTGATAAGTTTCATATTAAAGAAATTACTCTTTCTTATCACAAATGGCCGTATCTACACAGCAGCAGGGTGACACATTTCTCGAGTTACAGCAGCTGGCATAAACGGAGCCGGTAGGAGAACAATTTTTAGTCGGATTTGATAATGCAGCAGAGTACATTGCATGAAGTCTTGATAAAGCTATTAAAGTCAATTATTCAGAGACATATATGTAAAATATGAACTTCCAATAACAAATCCGAATCTACATTAAAGAATAAACATTGACAAGCACTCAAGTTCAAAAGGTTAGTGTTACAATCAAAGCCGTCGCATTGAATTTTGAGATTTATTAGATAACACACTTTCCTACTTTAAACGCTCATATACATAATACGAGTATTTTAAGTCAATATTAGTCAGTTCGAGTTATTTTGTTACAACAATCACCTAATTCGGTAACCGTGTACGTATACTAACACTTACATCAGGTTACAATTCAGTAGTACCAATAAAGCAAAAGTTCAACGCACCTACGACTGACTACTTTAAGTAGTTTTGTCTTTATTCAAAGTCAGCATGCAATTAATATACGAATAATCAGTTCGGAGAATACAAACACTTTCTAGATTTCACCATTTCACCAAAAATGTATTTCTTTATCACTCTCGTAATTCGTAATCATAAAAAGCACTTGAATAAACCTATCATTACAAAATATTATTCTCAAATTCACATTTAGTTATGAAATGATCTGACTAGCCAAATTATAAAAAACCTTATCAATACAAAACAATTAACAGCACCAAAAATTAAAACTAGAGCTAAATTAATGCACCAGTGTTTGTTATTCTTCGCGAATCGTGAGTAAAATTAATGTTTCCATGAAACAATATAAAACTTAACTGAAAGCAGTAATACAATACATTAATCTGAAACACCTCTTTAAAAATCTGAAAGCAAAATAAAATTACATAACACAAACAAAACTACTCCACATTGCCTAATTACGTGAAGCTATACTAGGATCAAAGGTCTTAAAGGCTTTAAATATTAAAAAAAAAAACCAGTAATACTGTAAAAAAAGATATTAAAGTAGGTTAAGTAGATAGATATTAATCCTCTGCTTGAGTAGAAATGAAACAAATCCATCGGGTCCATCATTATTAAAACACTACAAAACAATTGATCGTCCTCACGAGAAATTTTAAAATAGTTTTTCGATAATAAATCATCAATCAAACGAATTTTTTGAATTAAATGATTCGCTTTTTGAGTATACAATTAAAATCTACTGCTCAACTCCTGGCACCTTACCAGTGGGAGTTGTTGGACTATTTTCATCTTCTTCTTTAATAGCTCTAGTGGCCTCCCATTCCTTTCGTTCATTAAGCAAGTCCTGAAGAACCTAAGCAATAAAAGAAATAATGATTTTAAAAATAACTTCAGAAATTGCTCTAATCTTATACTGAAGAACTGCAAAGTTTACTTACATCTTTGTTTTTAATAACAACAATCCTACCCTCGACTTCCGGGGCCAACTTGCAGGTCACTTTCTCCATTTCTTCAACAACATTTCCTTGCCTTGATAAAGAAGGCCTAGGTGAAAGAGAACTGCACCTTTCCAACGGAGGAGCAGGTTGATTCATATCGTGAATCGAACTCATCGACCGCAGTAGACTGTGACGTCGAGAAACAGTGATCAAAGACTGATGATGTCGACTGTGCTTCTGAGACTTTCCGGTTACCATCTGCACAGCGTGAAAATGGTTTTGCATTGCGATGCTTAACTCCAAACATTGGTCTGCATCAGCCTGAAATAATCAATGTATCCATTCAGGTTTAAACACAAAAATATAAATGTTGAATGTTAATTATAATAAGCCATGAAAAATGGATATACGAAAGTATAATTAGAAGCATAGTTTTATATTTACAACTTGTTTAGGTGGTGGAATAGACATTAAATCTGTTTTCAAGTTTTCATGAATAAGCGTGTTAGATCACTTTGCTAAACGCACTTCGCCGAATGTATATCGCCAAATCACAAATGTATTCTGCCGAAAGCCTTACGGGCGAAAAATAACTTACACTGTCAAAAACAAGAACCGCTTGAGATTAGTATCAAAAATCAATTCAATCGCTTTGAAGGCAATTGATCAGGACTTTGTACAAAAATAGCCTGCCTTTGCAATGCTGTCTGCCTTGCAGAACTTAGTATTGACCTCTTCGTACAAGTAGCCACCATAGATATTAAATCTTTTTCCTTCATGCTTGGCACATACTTAAGTCAATGACTTCAAAGCATTTTCTAATATGGTACCAAAAGCCGACTCCAACCCACATTCAAAATCAATGAAATGACTTACAATACAATGACACTGCATCTTTGTTTTCATCCTAGCGTACGTATTGTCGTATATTTCGTTCCATTGCTTAAATTCGGCAAAATCGTATTTGGCAAAAAAAAACCTTAGACAATACGCAAATTTGGCATATTGCGTTCGGCCAATATTCGTTCAACAGAAAGGGCTAGAACCTGAATAGGTTCTAGGTCACTTTGCCGAATCGTGATTGCCAGTGACCAGTGTTAGTTACATAAATGTATTTCACAATATTTTATGTTTGAAACTAGGGGGTCTATGTGGCCCATTTTCGAATTTAAGAATTTAACCTTCCTTTTGTCTTTCGGACCCCATTTATGAAAACAGAATTTGAAAAAATTAATTCTGCAGAAAGTTAAATATCAATCAGACGGAGACAGACATACAGACGGATGTCATTGATGTTCACATGAAGTACCTAACGATATTTAATAATTACCAAAACTTCTGCGTTTGCAAGGACCGTGTAACCATCGTGGCCGGTGGAGATGTACTGTTACAAAAAATAGTCAAATTCATTTCTATCCTTGAATTAGCAATTAATATAGGATAGTAAGATTCCGAAAGACGTAAGCCAAACCTCTTTTGTCACTAGTCGATAATTTTGGTGAGGTTGCAAATATTCATCTCCAACTTTAACAAACTTGGCATCAACTCGATTACCAGGTTGTTTGGACGGATCGAAGGCAAACCGCAATCCGGCTATTTGAGGGAATCTCCCTTCTAATTTTGGATACTGTGAAACACCATTTTCTAATGCTTCAACGAGTTGGGCACCTAATGCGAGAGCGTTTCCAATCTTAAAAGGTTAGTCCACTAGAGATAAGTTATGTTGAGGTAAGCATACTATTAAAAAACATACCAAGCACATTCAACACTACTAGACTGTCCATCATGGGCAAAACAGTCATCAAATCTCTCATGGTGAAAGGGCCAGACGGATGAATTCGACTGTTATATTCAAATAGAATACTTGAAATTCAATCAATTAAACTCAACATTTAGCTAAATCACTGATATTATTTGAACTTACTCAGAACGTAAAGTACCACTATTTACAAGAGCACAGTCAGCGTTAGTACTGGCTAACATTATGTCACAGACGAAATTGCCCAGATTGCTTTCTTGTGTCCTAACATGCTCAAATAGTCCATCCAGATCGACATGAAAGTCTCCAAGAACATCGTCTAACTTAGTGCTCATCATTTCTACAATCAAAGAATCATTCATATTGTTATCCAAAACTATCCACACCAACCTATGGGGTATAAATTTCACTTCACAAAAAGCTTACTTGTGTAAACATCCAACTCAGCTTTGAGGCATGGATCTTCCTCATAATCAGATGTAATTGATATCCGCTCAACGTTGAACTTCGGCTTGTTGTTCTCATCAAAACTGATGGTAATTGCACTGAAATCCCGGAAATCAGTTCCACTTTTCAAAACGGGTATTCCATTAACCTAAAACAACAAGCAAGCATCATCATAAACTTTCGAAAGCCATGACTTCAATGCACCTCATTTATTAAGTTCACATACATATTTGCAATCATAGACATGATCATGTCCACCAAGGATAATATCAATTCCAATGGCGTTTTCCGCAAGTCGCATATCATTGGGAAAACGCATGTGCGTTAAAGCAATAATCACATCACATCCCTGTTGATTCATGAAATAAAACCCACTTAAAACATTTAATATTATTACACGTGCCCCATAAATAAATGCATGACAAACAACAAGCCCACAGACCAGAACTGGTCTGTGCAACAAGCCAACTTCTATTCTCCCCTTTTCTACTCAGAATTATCTTTTAAAATAATATTATTATACTTTCATTTTCATGCTTGTTTCATACTTGTGCTTTCAATTTTTTCGCCAACTCAGTTCCAACCTCTACATAGTCTTTGTAGGTCACAGCCTCTGGATCAATAGTAGACAATGTCTCCAGCCACTCCCACTCTACCAAGCCCATCTGTTGTAAAAAAACATCTAAATTTTAAAATCTAAATCTTCTAACCAGCATATTCAAAAAAACTTGAAAAATACATCTCTCCAACTCAACAAATTCATACCAATCCAATTTTCTTTCCATGTCTTTCTAGCACACAGGTAATTTCCCCTTCTCCTAAAGGAGCATTTGTTTCATTATCTATAACATTTGACATCAGCCACGGAAAAGTTGTCTTCTTGACCAACTCGGCTAGAACATCAACCCCAAAATCTGCAATTTAAAACCATTCATCATATCATAAAATAATTTTCACCATGAATGAATAATAAAATACACATTGTTTTGTACATTCTCTTAACATTTTCTTCCATCAACCATTATACTTTGCGTAACTATTTATATTTTGCAATGCATTCATTATCATGATTAACCACCATAAATAAGCAAAAACGAACCAAGGACATTTCAAGCCAAGCAAGGGCTGAGCTGATGAGCCAGCCGTGTTATTATTAAACTTTTAGCTGTTGACGACAAATTAAATCGAACATCAAAGTCAACAAATTATGGTAAGATAAAAAAAGTTCAATAAAAAATTCTCAAAGTGTAAAAAAACTAATTAAGTGCATGGACATGGGCGTAATATTAACATTATTTAACATGCCAACTAAAAATCTCTAACCACCAATTCGCGAAAGTGGATCACTTCTACTCACTTTTGTTATAAATAATTCATACAGATACATTAGTCTCTATGTGTACCTCACATAAAGCTCTTTGATCACGGAACAAATACTACCAAAATGCCTTTTGGCCTATAGCCAGTTGGATGTATTTTACTATCATGGAACCTTTTGGAAATTCATTCTTCGTTCGTACATTTTATTAGTTCATTTTGAATTTGTATCCTATTTAGCAGGGTTAAAGATGTAAGAGACATTCTTATCTTAACGGCAATTTCGTCACATGATTGCTTATCAATTTTGCAATTGTAATTGTACATCCTTGGAGAAATTTTTTTTTGTTTCCCGTGGGGTTGTATTTTTTCTTGTCTTCATAAGATAACTGAATAAAAGTCACTAACCAAAATCATGATTTCCATAGACAGCACAGTCAGTATGTACAGAGTTGAGGACGGGAACCATCTGCTCTCCTTTTGTAAATGTTGAGACTGCCAATATCAAATTAGAAATGTAATGTAATGTGTAATGAAGTGGATAAGCTGATTTTATAAATACATAAACATAATAATATATAAAGACATCAAGACCTAAAACCATAAAAGATGCTCTTTCAGAGAAAGTGTATTATTTGGTCATATTTAATTTATCTTTAGTAAAATTTCGTAAATGATAGAAATACGTACGTATACTAGGAGCGAAACAATCCCCTGCGAAAAGGACAACAGGGTTCACATGAGCATATTTCTTCACAGCTGTACAAAACCTAGTTGCTCCTCCAATAGGTTCCTTCTTTTGACTTTCCACATCATAAACATCGTTAAAATGGATTAAGGTAATCGTTGATTTTTCCTGGAATTAATTGGAAGAAATGAAATGAATCATCTTCATCCATCATCCATCCCATCTTTTAAATCAAATCCATCACACCTTTTGACCTTATATAATTTTGCCATGCATTACTTATGAAACCTCTTAGCTCCTCCTAACCTTAACCTAAACTTCTTAGACTTTACGCTGCGCTGTATTAGACATTTAATTCGTATTTAATAAACGATGTTTAAATAACTAATAATGTTGTTTTAAATGAATGATGCAGTCGCAGACGCAGTTTTCTTTTGTCTTTCATCTTTGTAATTGAATTTGAGTGTTGAGAAATGAGAATGGAGAAGGATGTCTCTCAACTTTTTTATTTATGGTCTACACACTCTGTACCGGTTCTATGGATGCTGGTGTGTTATATATACAATATTGAATATATGGGCCATGAACTAATAACTAACCCTGACCCTGACCTCAGGGATACTTTATACTTATAAGTTCATATAGTGTATAGTTTTTTGTTTACATTAGGCATTCATTATTGATTAGAATATAATCATTATATTATGTATTATAATCAAAACATTTTCTTGTAATGTGTAATAAATTGTTCTTTTCCACCACTAACTACGTCAATCAATCTTGAATCTTTGATCTTGCATTTGCATAAGCCCTGCCTGTTGCCTGTTACTGACTTTTGAAATCATGTAAATCCGACAGTTAAAAATGTGAAATGGGCCATACTAACTACCAACCAACTACACATTTAGGTCATAGTCAGCAATCATAGTTAACATGTAAAAAAGGTGAAAGGACAAACCGATCAGACTTACTTTTTTCTACCTCATACCTCGATGTCGATACTCATAAACAATAAAACTAAACAAATCTGACAAATCTGGTTTCTTACCCGGGCCGGACTGTTTTCACTTTTGCTTGTCATTTCGATAAGGTTTCAAAATGTTTGTCAACACCCACACTCCAATTCCAATACTGAATACAGAATACACAATATCAAATTATTGTTTCTTATGCTTGATGTTGTGTGTTCAGTGTTGTATGTGTTATGTAAAAATATAAATAAATAAATATGAAATAAAATGACTGAAGTGAACAAGTGAAGACTAAAACCTTAGATTACTTGTTTCTCCTTGCCCTTACAGCGGCTAAAACACAAAACCACTGGAGCCCCATGCACTAAGAGGTTTAAACCAAAGTTAAACCGGTTTAAAGTTAAACTAATCCTAAACCTATTCAGGAAAAATTTTAACCAAGATTTGAGCCGAAAAATTAATCTAATCTTAATCTAAGCTAATTTTACTGAATTGATTGAAAATCTCATTCAGTAAAATGTTTGAACCCGAATTTAAACCTAAAAACTTACGACCACTTCGAGCAGTCGTAACTTTGGATTAACGATTCCACCACCTTCGACTCACATTGGAACTTTGAATATCTCTGTGAAAATGAGGTTTTTTGTTGATGTTTTGTAAGTTCTAATTAAAAAATTTGCTGAATTTAATTTGAGTCAAAACCACTTGCGTGAGTTATGGCCAGATTATAGAGAAGAAGGTAGATCTCTTACAAGAGATAAAGCAAATTCTAATAGTAAGAAATCAAATCGAAAATGAAAAGCTTTAGTTGAAAAAGAAACAGTCCATGCCGGCGATAAATATTAAATAATAGTGAAAATAATATGATTATAAAATGTTGTGTTGCCTGCATTTAGTAGTAGAACCAAAAATAGTAGTTAGTGGAATGCTTTTAAATCCTTTAACTGAATAGAAAATGAATTGACCAAATGCTTTCTAAATCAAAGGTTTGTAGTACTAGTATGCATGTAGCAGGTTGCCGAACGGAATGAATTACCATTACTCCATCCTTCGGATCAAAATTTTGTAATACTATGATGATTTTTTCCTTTTTCTTTTATTCTAGCAATCAATTTTATTAGACCCAATAAAAAACAATGAATTAATTAACATTTCTTACTAAAATTAAAATAAGTGAGAACAAAAATCAATCTGGAAAGGGAAAACTAAAGCCCAACTAGGCCTTGACTCACCGAACGGTGGTCTTGACTCTAGTTGGGATAATATTTGAAGGTAATTTTTTTACGTATGCCACAGTACAAAAATCACAAGTACATCCGTTCTTGAAAACTCTTCCATCTCCACAAACTATGTCTCCATGAGCCTTCCTTTTTTCAATTTCTTAGCACTTAAAAAATCAATGTCCTCTGCATTCTCTCGCACATGAACGTGAGTATCAGTTTTGCATCTCTGTTGGTAATAAAGGATGTCGATGATTCTTCTAGAATCCTATAAAAATTGATAAAAACTTCAAATAAGAAGCAAGCTAGATTTTAAAATGTTCTTCATCCCAACCTAGTTTTGACGGACCCACGGAGTCCTTTTCTAGTTGTGATTTAAGATTAAAATTAATTTTAAAACTTACTATTCAAAAAATTCACAAATCAGCTATTTCATATTGCATGGTTGAAAAGTTTACGGTTGTCTGCTGGTGAGGATGACGAGGATTCTTCTGGAATTCTGTAAAAATTGATAGTAACTTCAAATGAGGGACAATCGAGCAGATTTCAAATTGTTTTTCATCCCAACCAAGTTTTGACTCATCAAAGGTGGACTGGACTCACTTACAATGGTCATTCTAGTTGTGATTTAACATATTAATTACTTTTAAAACTTACTTTTGAAGGGAATCCACAAACTAGCTCTTTCAAATTTTAACGGTTGACAAGTTCAGGGCTTTGAGTTGGTAAGGATGATGAGAATTTTTCTAGAATTCTATTAAAATTAATAGTAACTTTAAATAAGGGACAACCGAGAAGATTTCAAAATGTTCTTCATCTCAATCAACTTTGACTCACCAAAGGTGGTCTTGACTCAACAAATGTGGCCCTGACTCCCCTAAGGTGGCCATTCAAGCTGTGATTCAAGATGTTAGGTACTTTATAGAAACTCACTATTTAAAGCAATCCACAAACAGCTTCTTGAAATGAAATGAATGAAAAATTCTCCAGTTGGAATTTTTTTAATTCATTGTGAAGAAATTTCGACTCGCCAAAATTTAAGAAGTCTCCAAAGTTAAATAAAAAAGAACTCGAATGACATTACACAAAGTAAATAAAACACTTCCAAAACAAAGATTTGAACTTCTACGACGTCCCGGTATAGAAGCTCACATGAAATAGACCTTGCATAGTCTAAACTTGGTTTAAGCCTAATCCTAAACTAATCTAATCGAAAATAAGGTTGTGAATTAGGTTAAATTATAGACTTAAACCTAGTTTAACTTTAGTTTAACTTTTTTGGGTTTAAACCAATAGTTACAGAATGTCGCCCCTGACTACAAGTACAAACCACAAACAACAAACTGACGACACCAATTCACAATTGTGAATCACAAAAGTCAAAAGTCACAATCAATTACATAAAACTCGATCCCGATCCCTATCTATTCACTATTTCTATTCCACAGTCAATGGTCGGTCTCAACAGTTGACAGTTTAAAAGATAAATTTGAAATTAGTGTGTAGTTGTGTAGTGTTTTTACAATTAATTATCTATATTAATACAAAGCCTGTGGACTCTCTCTCTCTCTCTATCTCTCTATCTGTCCAGCCTTCTACTTTTGGCCCGAACAACATAGAGAAACGTGACGTATACCATTTGAATGGAAATAAGTTCCAATTAACAGAATTAGATATTTCGAAACTCCAACTTGACCTCCAGAGCGGTCACAGGTCAA
>JAQGBU010001802.1:0-11432 GCA_034698605.1 Isotoma decorata | reverse complement strand
CAATATTGAAATTGTGTGAGACGTTTTAACTTTTAATTAGTTATTTGAATTGTGAGTGAAGAAGGGACTCTGTGGTACTGTGGTAGTTGGGGTCAGGATGGTATTCTTACTTAAGAAGGCGGCTGCGGCTGCTTTAATTGCTGCTGGATTAACTATTGGAACTATAAGCTACTTTGCACGTAAGAATCATTTTCATGACATTTAATAATAATAAATCATGCACTCTTTTGAAGGTATGGACATTCATAATTCTTAAAGATATAAGGAGATTAATGGATAAAAGAATCTAATACTGCTAATTTTTGTTAATTAAAGCTATTTTAACGGGTAAATAGGTTTTTTTTTAAAAAGGAGTTTAAAATAATGGGTGTATTGTATTCATCAAGTGGGTTATCCGTATGCCTCTCGTTTAGAATAGGAGAAAGGATTGTATTTCATCGGTTTAATGTCAATCGATTGATTTCGAACTACTTTTAAGATAGCAGGTATACTTTTGCAGATTATAATACTTGAGGAACAAAATAAACTGGGTAGAAAAGATTTACGTAGGGGGATAATTTATTTTTTAACGGTAATCAATCAATTTGGGAATAATTTTACCAAGATAAAAAACATGTGCGTGCTTTTTGAAGACAGACATATTATTATTGAGAGCGAAATGTTATAAAGATTTTATTATCTTTCAAATCAAAAGTGTCTTGGTCCTTTTCAATAAATATGTTTGTTACTTTTGAAGCTGTCTTAATGATTAATTGATCACAGGAGATTTTAAAGGAAGTGGAGATGTTGTCTTAAAACGTGGGCCTTTTTGTTTCACCATTTTAGTTTAGTATTGTTTTTTATAACGATGTTAATAATGACAGGTGCAAGTGCACTGAGGTATAACTTTTATTTTTTACAATTTGAATTGAATTCGTCTTGTTTTACAGTGTAATTATTTATCAATAAAATGTAGATTTTTTTAAAAAAAAAAAGAACTGTTTAGAAAATGTTTACTAGAAAATGTTATACAAGAAAAGGAATGTATTGAGGACTTTAAAGCTAAATGAACCTAAGAATACGAATATAGTTCATATACCAGCTTGAATGCCGGCCGGGTACAATTTCTCTCAATATTTCTGTCCTGAATTACATATTCGTGATGGTACATTGGGTTCTATTATTGAAGAATTTATATTTCATTGAAACGACAAAGGAACGAGGCTGATCACCTTCCGTCATATTTTATTGATTTAATAAAATTCATTTAAATCATTATTTATTTACAACCTTAGTGAAGTAAGGGATATGAATATTTTATTTTTTATGGGTAAAATATGAATATTAAAAAGAGATGTGAATTTTAATTTAGCAGGATTCTTTGTAAATCAGCAGCATTTTATTTTTATTTTAGATTTTTTTACTCAGCATTTATGCAAACATTTTTCATTTTTTCAAAACTTAAACATTCTTCTAAAGGGCGAAGTGAGTGGTTAAGTAAAGGAAAAATGTAAAAAAAGACAAAAAGTTAAGTAATACTTTAAATATAAAAATTGAGAAGTAACCTTGCCGTGAGGGTTGAAAAGTCAATAATATATATGAGTATAAAGTTCACCTGTAATAAAAATGTAAAAGATGTAATGATAATATTAGGTATCTGTGTCACTCCCATTTGAGAATGTTTGTATAAAATGAAATGAAAAGTGGTTCAACTACTTTTTATCTCTGTTGGATGAATTCACCTTAATCTAAACTGGATTTGTATATTTGTATATTTGTTAGTCTTATACGGGTGATTAGAAATGGAGTACCTACTGGTGGTGGTCAAATAGGAATTAATTTATTCCATGTGTGTGCAATCTTTTATGTAGTTCCTTCCGTTTGAAAAAATGTATTGCATATTGTTTCATAAGTAGAGTAATAAAGGTGGATGAGTGAGTACAAAATGGACAAAATGAGATTAAAACTAAATAAAAAACATAACTGGTTACTGTTTTATCGAATTGATGGATGTCAGTCTGGGGTTGTGTTGTGTTACTTAACAAATGCGTAGAGTTATTAAAGGTTTAATTGCTTTTAAGAATAATATTATTCAAGGTCTTCTGTCATGTAAGTAAGATGGGATGATGGGGATTTTGAAACACTTTGTACTTTATAAGGTTGCGTAACACGGTACAGGGATCTATAAGCTTTAGTATGGTAAACGGTGTTTAACAAAGGCTAGGAGATATTTTCATTGCCTTATAAGGCTTCCTGAAATTTTGACAGGACTGAGGCAATATTGGTAATTATTGGAATAAAAACCTAAGAATGTGGTTGTATGGGTTTTAGGAATAAAAAAGCTCTTTTGGATAATTATGTATTAATTGCTTTCATGTGGATTGAGCCTGTAAATGGGATGCAATGCGAATAATATTTTGAGAACAGAATCACTTCAATGAGGTTAGAAAGGTGATGAATTTGAATGAAACCTTTAAAGATCGGGCACTTTGGGTTTTTTGATTTGCTGTGAAATCTTTTAAAATAAAGCTTGTAAGCAGGACTTGAATATTGATTACAGGGATTGCCCACTGCACCGCACCGTGATAAAAGTTTTGTGCTGGTTGTAACAAATTAACATACTTGGTGTAACAACATCCAATCCAAATGCATTATGAAATAATAATAATAATGTTACAGTGATGATTGATAAGCAAGAGGGAACAGTTGTCGTCTTGTAGTATGTTGTATAATATTCAAATGGGTTTGAAACTGCTATGGAGAGTCTATCAGGGTGTTTTTCATAGATTATAAGCATTTAAGTGGAATATGGTCACCTAGACTTATGGCTATGTAATTGTATTTGCATGTATCCTTTGTGATTAATCAATGGTCACTTGGTCTATATAATGTCACATTGATGTTCATTATGTCAAGAATTTAGCAACATTTTATTACAACGCGTGAAGCCTTCTAAGTGCGTTTTCACGTTGTATGATCAAAATGCTTGATAACTTCGTCGTCGTTTTTTAGCACAGAAGGTGATCTCAAAGTCTTAACTAGGTTCACAATCAGAATAATACATTTTGGTGAACGTTGCTTATCGTTATATATTAATCTGATAAATTAGGAAGACTTCTGGAATTAACTGCTTTTTTAGTACTAGCTCATTCAGGCATACCTAACTTTAAGAATAATTTAGCATATGGGTATCCCTTATGGGCAAATTTATATTCAATGCTTCCGTTATAAAGGCTGAGCTTTATGGAGAAAAATTTCACTTTATATCATTCATTTCCCCACCGACCCTATATTACATGTCAAACCATCTCGCATCTAACCTCTAGACTTATTGAATGATTATTTAATGCAAATTCTAACAAAGAGGTCATTTATTTATCAAATAGCGCAACAGCACAGAATGAGCAAAGAAATGTGACTAACTGCCCTTAGACAGCCTTGTTACAATTCAGTCAAAACTATTTGCATATTTGTCAATTTAATATTATTATAATTACAATTATATTTCAACTTCTACATTTGCTATTCCGTTTCTAAGAAAAGACTTGTTCCTATCATTCAATTATGAAACTTATCTTTAGAGCAGAATTGAGTGAACCGTGTTGATTTGATATTCTTTTGTATAATCATAATGTACAATCACTACATGCATACGTATAACAATAGTAGTACTAGGAACTTGTTATACATGGTTAACTGCTTTTAAACTAATTATTAATTATTATAAGCAATGAGGGCTATTATAAATGATGTATTACCTGTTAAATGTTTTAGATTGAATAATATTTGGATGATTTATTTTAATTTTTTTCAGAGGAGGCAAATAGGCAAAGGATGTTAACAGAAGGGGGAAATAATTATGGAGATTATAATAGCAATAATAATAATAATGGAAATCCTTCAAGAAGTCGAAACTTCTTTTCTTCAATGAGAATGCGGACACCCTGTAATTGTCAAGTGATTACCAAATGCCCTAATCTTAACAATGGACAAGGGATCCGTGGAAGATTTTGTGGATTTGAAGGATTTCAAAGAAAGGTTAGTAGTTAGTAATGTAACTTTAATTTATTCCATCTTATGACACACATAAATAGTATTTAAATTTATTTGTTCTTTCACTTTGACATATTTCAATTACATTTGTATGAAAAACGACATATTTTGAATATTTTACCTAAAACATAGGTATTAAATTCATGAATTTATAGACTTAAAGGCATTGATCCGTAATTAGATTATTAATAGTAACTGACTGAAAGTCTCTCAATATTTCTCGTGCGTGAATTATGAATAAAAAATAACGTTTATGAAACTTCATATGGAAACTTGACTTAATTATGTACACAGGTATGCTGCGATGGGGATGACTCTACCCCACTAACCGATATCCAAATACAAGAAGCTCAAGCACAAGCTGACCTCGCCAAGTATTACAGAAATCCTAATCTTTATAAAAATGAAGGGTTAATCTCTACTGACACTGGCCAAGGTCAAGTTTCATCACTTCCGGAACAAAGTAATACTAGAACAGGGCTAAGTCCTATGGACATTTTATCCTATGAATTTGCAACAGAGCGATCAGCGTCTATTAAAGATGTAACCTCCGAATCGCCCCAGCAGACTTCGACACTTCCTGAAATATCACAAACAACATTTAATCCAGTGGATTCGGATGGAGAATTTTCCATACAAACTACTTCAAAGCCAGAGGATAAGGAAAAAGGGAGCAGGAGACTTTTAACAAGTTTAGAAGATTTATTTCCAGATTATTATTCAACTAGTGTAGAAAGTGAAGTTGGGAATGAGTATGAAAAAAGTTTTGAAGTCGGAAGTCAAGACTATGATGGTGGTAGTAGTAGTAGTAGTATTAAAGACAATTTATCAATTTTAGCTCAATACTTTCCAGATTACTTTGATCAGGTTTTAAAGAATTTAAGAGATAATAGCACTGATGATAGTTTAAAAAATGGTGAAATAAATACAACTACTAATATGCCATCTTCGAGCTTAGATATTGATTCTGGTGAAGTGGTAGTTAATAATGATAATGATTATAAAGGTTTAGGTACGGAAGCTTCTGTGCCATCATTAAGTGGTGTATTTCCTAGTTTAAAAGATATAGGGGATACTAATGAAACAGATGCTGATCTCGTAGGAACTACAAGTGCTGCCAAAGTTGATTCTGAATTAGTTGTGACCACAACGCTTGGTACGGTAGTTAATGAGGAAATGAATTTGACAATGGTTAGTACTAAAGCGTCGAATAGGGATCTTTCTGAATTAGAAGGGTCTACTAGTGTAAGGTCAGATTCAGTTATGACAGTAACAAGTGCTACTGATGAGCCTGGGGTGACTACAGAAGGTTCAGATATAAGTAGGGGAAAATCAGATACAGATAAGCAAGGGATTGAAACAGAAGAAGCAACGCTTAGGCCAAGGTTAAAACCTGAGGGCGTCATTGAAACAACAGTCAGGCCTGAATCCTCGCCAGATACTGATATTATAGAAGATATTGCGAAAGCAATAAAGCCTGAAACACTTGATTTGAAAGACGTCGGTTTGGAGTCTACTACGCTTCCAGCGACATTATCTCCATCGGCTAGATCAGACCTTGAAGAAAGCTCAAAGACAACTTTGAAGTCTGAGTTCTCGGATATTGACCAGGTACCGAAAGAGGAATCGACAACGCTTCCAAATTTAAGCGTACAAGTAGCTTCTGATACATCTACTACCTCTGAATTCGGTGAGATGGTGACAACAACTACTTTTCCTGAAAAACCGGATATTTTGGAAATAGGAAATGTGGAATCTACAACGACGGTATCAGGGTCCGTAACGAATTTACCAAGCATGATGGGTGCCATAAAAACTGATAGCAAAGTAGGAAGTACATCACCAGCTAGAGAGGATGTGGATGTTGTTAGTACTGAATCCAGTACACTTCAAGATAGAATGTTATCAGATTTCACAGAATCTTATGTGAGTTCTATGACCAAGGAAAATATTGAGGCAACTATGTCAACCTCAATTGATGTAGAAAAAAAACTTGATTTAGAATCAACGACGCTTCCAGGACTGACTTCACCAAGAACGGTCGAAGAGCTTCAAAAAACCACGACTGAATTTATAGAATTAGGAAACTCAAATTTTGAGCAAGATTTAAGTACTAGTTTTCCCTTTACATCTCCAAAGCCCAAAGATGATAATTCGGAATCAACAACTAGTTTTGACAGCTTAGATCTGGATTTTAAAGAAAAAGAGTCTACAACGCTTCCAGCGTCTTTTAAGGATTCATCTGAAGGGTCAAAATCAGATCAGTTATCAGTAACCACAACTCTACGTACTTTTTCAAGCGAGGAATCAACTTCGAATCCATCAGTATCTTCTACAGAGTCAAAAGTAAGTGACATAGTTGAAATGACGACTGATCCTGATAATTTTGACTTAAAATTAGAAGAAATGACAACCACAACGGCTTCAGTATTAAAGTCGGAGCTATCAACAGCTTCCGAGCCAAAAGAAAAATCGGATTCAGAAACGACGACGCTTAGAATTTTCGGTTCTACTTCGGAAGACTCTGTTCAGACTACAACCGAACTAGGAGAAAGTAGTACGGAAAAGCCTATCCCGTCTTTTAATTTGGAACAAAACCTTACCACTACTACTAAGTCTGATACGGACCTTCAAGTAGAGGCAACAACGCTCCCATCTTCAAGTTCCGACTTCGGATCCTTAATTTCTACTATTGCATCAAAACTTTCTGAACTCATTGGAACTACAATTTCACCTGAAACGCTTACTGATAGTAAGGATACCACAAGTGATTCAACCTCTATTGATAATAAATCAGAGCAATTTACATCTACAATTAAATCTAAAACTGATGAGCCAATTTTAGCCACAACTAATTCGAACAGCCCAATTATGTTAGAAAATGGTGATACAAAAACAGCAACTGAATCTTCTACTACTTTTTCTAATGGGCTAGAGGCAGAAGAGAAAGCAATGGAAAGTTCTACAAGTCTTGAATTTGAAGCAAGTACAACGGAGTCAAGTTCCATTGTTTCAGTGTCAAGTACAGAATCCCCTACGTCTAGGTCTTTATCTCCTGAAGATCTCGTAGTTACAACTGGCAGTCCTGATAACCCTAATTTGGACGTAGTCACCACAGAGTCTCTTCCGGTATCAGGTTTCGAATCTACATCAGCCACCGCATCAAAATCAGAAGATTCGGTCACAGCAACGAGTGTTCCGTTAAGATCTGAATCCGAAACAGGTATTACGGAATCAATTATTCCAGGGCTGAGTACAGAACCTCCTGCAGCGATAATATCAGCATTACCAGATGATTCAGTGGAAACCACTACTAGAGGCGGAACAATTGATTTAGAAGGGGGTACGACTGAATCAATTTCATCTCTTCCAGGAACATCCCCTGAATCCTCTACAGAAGGTCCCGTTATTACAACGGGCATTTCTGGAAAGGGTGACTTCGAAGAAAGAACTACGGAGTCAATTTCAACCCTTTCCATCTCAACTCCTGACTCTGTTTTGTCTAAAGGGCCGCAAACTGAAAATTCTATTTTAACTACAACAGTACCTTCAAGTATTACCGAAAGTAGCACAGTATTTACACCAGAATCATTTACAGAAGCAGTCAGATCTGAATCATCCGATATTCCAGCCCTGAATCAAAAGGCCATAACTGAGCAACCACTAGAGGAATTAGATATTGATATCCGTATTGGGGCAGTCTCAACTACACAAAAAATGGATGAGACTACAATCTCGGTATCGATCATTGATGGACCCGAAGTAACTTCACGTCCATATGAGACAAGCAATCTTATTAGGGGTGAAACAAGCAGTGTACCCTCTGAAACATTGAGGCCCACCGTAGCTTCAGAAATGCTTCCAACTTCTACTGAAGCAGATCAAACAACTTCAGTAGTTTCTGAGAAAACGACGCTTCCAACGAGCGATCTAGGAGCAAGGGAATCTGATTCGAATCCCTTAGGACCCTCTAAAGCTTCAGCGCAGTCTGAGTCAACGACTGCTACAACCTTAAATCGTTTAGCTGAATCCGTTACTGATAGCACAACAATGACGCTTGCAAACCCGACAACGCTCTTGACTGCAATTGACTCAGATTCTAGTACGGTAAAGATTGAAAACGTCGAAACGACTACAGAATTGTTTCAAATAAACTCTCAGACTCCAGAAAATATTTTAGACTCGGTAATATCAACTACTACTAACGCAGCAGAAAAATCTGCGAGTTTCTCAACTACTATTAAAAGTGAGCTTTCTACTATTGAAACAACTGAGCAGCCTAATTACTTTCAAAATGCGCTTAAAGATACTACGACCACAATCCCCACAAACCTTGATGAAGACATGACATCCACCCAGCTAGCTGATTTAATTACAATTAATACAGACAAAATAGATGAAGCAAGTCCAAACGCTCCTAGGGATAAAAATATAGAAGATAATCTAAAAAATGATTTATCTTCTGAAACAACTCCTGCCAGTAGTACTTTTACAGACGCTTTTGTTACAACAACTCTACCTTTCGCTGAAACCACTTTAAGTACACCTGAAGATACTACTGTCTCCAGTCAAAAGAGTTACTCCACAACAGCTTTTTCAGTAAAAACTGAAGGAACCACATATCAACCTAACGCTGAAAGCGAAACTGTCAAAAGTGATTCCTTAACAGAAACGATGGATTCAATCACCAGTACAAGGAAATCAGCCACAGACGTTTCTGAAATACAAAGCTTTACTTCAACTACTGAAATAAGTGATACGGATGCCTCAACAAAGCGTTTTGATTCAACAACATTCACTCCATTAAAAGATGAAGCACCTATTACAACTACTACTGGACAAGCCCAAATGATAAATGAAACATTTGTTTCCGTATCCGAAGACATTTTGGGAGAAAAAACAACGAAAGAACCTTTACCAAGTGATCTAAAGCTTGATGAGGACATGTCCACTTCGACTTCAAGTTCATCTGAAACCAGAAGTACAACAGTTCAATCTTTACAAGATTTAGAAAGTGATATTATGATCACCTCTACAGATAAACCTGTGTCTGAGACATCCGTGGGAGATAAATCTGGGGAAGATGCGACTACAACAAGAGCGTCCGTTCTTATCGATAAGTCGACGACAATTATGTCTGACACTGATAACCCTGAAGCTGTCAGTACTACATTAAGATCTATAATTGAAGATGGAATTACAACTATGAAAACAGTAATCAATTCCATCTTAGGAAATACAGAAGAACCTGAAGGGCAATCTGATAAATTGGAAGTTACAACTACAGATTATATGAAAATCCCAACATTACGAACTACAGACAAGGCTGTTGCTGATACTGCATCGGAAACAACAACTAATCTACCTAAGTTATCAGATGTGGATAAGTTCGGTGTATCTACCTTATCGGAAACGACCACTAGTATGGAAAATAGTATTGATGTAACCACTGTCTCTGATACAGAAGGACCTGATGTTGTATCAGCATCAACAACCGTTCAACCTCTGTCCGATGCAACTAGCCAGGTTGGCTATGAAGATGTATCGACTGGGAAGACGATAGGTACGACGTACAGGAGTTTGACGGGAATCAAAGACTTGCGAACTGTAGAAGAAGAAACAACTTCAAATCCTAGAGAAACTACAACAGGAAAAAGCACAGATGTATCAGATAGTTTTAATGGAGAAATTCAGACAGAAGGTAGAAAAGCTTTTAGTGAAGATGAGAGTCAATCATCAACACTTGTTCCAACTGAGATTGAAATGCAGGATGTGAAATCTGGAAGTGGTTCGGGTAGATCTTATGATTTATCATTAGGAAATTTAGAGACAACTACTACAAAGGTCGTGGATCCGAATAACGGTGAATCATCTACAATAGTTAATACGCTGGATATTGGCGTTACTCCAGAATCAATAGCTTCTATGACCTCAACAGGCAAAGCTGTTGGAGTTAACAAAGAAGAATTGTCTACAACAATGAGGTCAGATGGTGGGAGTGATTTAGAATTTACCGATAGAACTACAACAGTTAAGTCCATTGGGGTGGATAGTGATGAGACAACCTCGACGGTAAAGTCAAAAACTGAAGGTGAATCATTACTGGCCGGTGAAACCACAACAGCAAAATCAAACATTATCGAAACTGAATCAGAACTGATGGATAAAATCACCACTGCTGCAAGTATCATGCAAGACGATAAGGATGAAGTATCAACAACAGTAAAGTCAGATGCTAGAAGCGAACCAGATTTGATGCGTAGTACCATGACAGTCATAGCATCAGATTATGATGAACCTTCCACGACATCAAACTCAGACGCTGGAAGCGACTTAGGATCAGAAGTCAAACGTATTGAAACAACTACAACGAGAATGACAGGAATGGATGCTGATGCTGAGCAAGTATCGACAACTACAACCTTTAAGTCAGCCTCTGAGACAAAGACAGAAAAAATTTTGGAAGAGTCGTCAATTTTGTCTACTCCAGAACCAGTATCAATGAAAGATCAGAGCTCCGAAATTTTGGATAGTTTTTCAACAACAGAAGCAGGAATGAAACGCTCTGATGATTTTTCTAGTGAATCATCAGAAACCGGAACAACTTCAGAAACATCAAAAAGACTTACAGAAGAAAACGTAAAATCTACGACTTCAAGTTATCTTGATATAACTACGGATTACTCTAAATTATTATCAAATGCAGAATTAAATTCTGACAAGATGACAACGCCTGTTCCAATTGAAAAAGATATTGAAACTACGACTTTATCCCTTTCAGTACAAGGAATGATTTCAACGGTTCTAAATATGATTCAGTCCGCTATTGACACCGAAACTACACCCGAATCGGTAGCTTATTCATCAACGTTAGAATCTGGAACAAAATCATCTACGCTGGGAACAACAGAAATACCAGATGTTGTTACTAGAATTGATTCTTCGACGCTAGCTACTACTACTGAAATACTTGACGGAATTTCCCAACTATCGGAAACCACCACCGTCAATGCTTTAGATTTGAAAGACATGAGTGGTTCAACCTCAACGATAAATAGTATTCCGGAAATAGAAATTACTACTCAAGGTTCAAAAATCGACTTTACAACTCCTGGTAGAATTGCAATTTCTCCAGAAGAGATCTCAAATGATCAAGAAATGAACTCTGAAATCGAAACGTCAACTGTAACCTCGACCTCTAACCCTGAAATCGAAACGTCAACTGCAACCTCGACCTCTAACCCCGAAATCGAAACGTCAACGTTTGCTTCTAACCCTGATACGGAGAAGGCAACAGGAGATCCAACAAAAATTCTAGACAAAGACTACCTAGAAGAGTCTTTCCAAGCTGAGATTGGTGATACAACTTCTGAAATCCCTTTAAAAATGGATGAAGGTTT
>JAQGBU010001801.1:0-11433 GCA_034698605.1 Isotoma decorata | reverse complement strand
GATTTGCCCAATTTTAAAAACTTTAACGTCCCTTTGACCTAAGGAACCCATTTGTGAAAACAGAATTAAAAAATATTGTTCCTGTCAAAAGTTAGCCATTCAGACTGACGGACAGAAGGACAGACGGACAGACAGACAGACAAACAGACGGACACCATGAACGTTCACATAAAGTATCTAACGATACTTAATAATGGACGATAAGCAATATTAATGCGTCCGACCATCCCACTATTTAGCTACGTTATTTACGAAAAGCATCTCATAAAATAACTACGTTTAAAATGTGGACTATGTTTAAAACGTATGAAATGATCCATCTGAAAAACTTGACTCTGAAATATTAGTCCCTTCTTCTTATTCGGGAAGAAATTAAGAACCAAACAATATTTTGCCTTTTTTTAAGTAAGGACATTTTTTAAAATAAAATCATAGCCATATAATAACTACATAAAATTGGTTATATTGAAGAATTTTTTTGTTTTGGTCTTTTATAAAATTAAATTACGCAGAGTTTCTTTTTTATGTCTTTTAATTTTACATCAATTCTGGCGATATTATATTATATTTACGAGTAAAATGATACTAATGAAAAAAATAAACTAAAATTATTTGTGGTTACGGATAAACCCGGACAATGGCTTTTAAACAAATTACCCAAAGGATCTACCGTAAAAATCGAATTAGAACCCCCAGGGGAGTAAATGTTTTAACCCTCCAAAAAGGGAGGGGTTGTATTTCGGGGAGAACTGATATGAAGACTTACAGATACTAAAGTTACTTTTGAATTTTTTTAGTTAGGGTACTTAAATTCTGAATGATATTTGGGGTAAAAGTTGTGGTAAAAAAGTGGTAAAAATAGTGGTGAAACCGACTGCATTGTCCATTTGCTTAGGTCGGTTCTCATTACGACCTTGAATTATTTTGAATTTCTTCTGGCTTAAAGTTTTACCATGAAACATGTCCTAGAGCAAAGACTGTTTACCCAATTACTTTATGGATGGTTTAGTTAATCAAATCTGCTATTGGCTTTCAAGATTTATGAATGTATATGGGGTAAATAGAATTGTTGTATGGTACATTTTTGTTTTTCCAGATCCCCATCAATAAATGAAGATAATGGAGGAAGATATCTTTGCTTCTATTTGTCTTTAAGAACATACCTGAAGGTCAACCGTACGCAATAGATGCAGTCATTATCAAAAGGAAGTTAAAACACACTTGGTCGGTAATTTCCATATTTTGCAGTGCTTCTTCGTTTTTCTACAAAATTCAATCAAACATCATACTACAAAATACACATCACTCTTACTTCTCATCCTTCCAAAAATGTTCCATCATGGCCATCAAAAAACGAACATTCCATTTCGTATTTAACTGCAAATAAATTTAATGATAAAAATGAAAGCCAGTACCCAGCTAGGAGCAACATTAAGGACTATTTTTACTTATTTGCTTGTTAGGCTCTGAAGTATAATTGGGTTCGAATAGTGTCAAAAATTGGGATTATCTAATCGTCCTATTCAAATGAAAAACGTTCCATCTTTCCACACTAAATTTTATCAAAGTATGAATTTTTACGAATTTTTTGAGAATAAGTAGCTACCCCTTGGCTATATCCGGGCCAAATTTGGTTAACCCTAGATGTTGCCAACAAAGGAGCTAGTCCTGAAACTACCGAATATAAAAAAACATATTACATCTCAATGATATACCGTAGTAACCTAGAAAACAACTTGGATTATCTTTTTTGTTAGTAAGATTTGGGAAGGTTTTAACAAAAATTTATTTTAGAACACTTTTGTTTACCTTCGGAAATAAAAAAAAATTGGCAACAGAAACTTATGAAAGTTTAACACATGGAAGGATATAGAGAGTAACTTAAGGAATAGTAATTTAAACCAAAACGTTAAAAATATTTCTTAAAAACTTCAGACAAAAATACACTGCTTTGAACTTTTAGATAAGCCAGAATGGGACCAAAATTGCACAAAGCTTAATCCCAACGTTTTGAGTTTGCTAGCTAACATTTTTGCTTACAAGCTTAAGCTTTAAGGTGGAACATTAAAACAAAAGTTGAGTTCGAATAAATTGAAATAAGCCTTTTTAAATTGCAGCGAAAAATTAGTAACATAGAAAGCACATGCGATGACTAAAGGGGGTCCATTCGCCAATGATTGGACTATATTTGCCTAAATGAGTTACTTTACATGCAATTGGCCTACAGATCTAAATTTTTCAGTTATTGGGCTAGTGATTCAATTACTCAATCATTGAGCTTGCCGGTGGGATGAAACGACCAGGAGTGACTCGTATTAATGAGTATTTGAAATTTACTCCAACGACTGTATTTCATACACCAGTGATGATACAGGAAATTATTCCAAGAATTTTATCCTAATTAGCAACCCTTTGGGATAAACCAGAGTTAAGTATTGTTTTGAACTTTCATGAAGGTTATTCACGTATTCCATTTATACTGTCTAAAAATGATGTTTACTCGCAAAGAGAAATCATGAAAGAAGGGAGCACAATCCTCGAATAAAATTGTTGATTTACTTAAGAGGAATAACACTGTTTTGGATGCGGGCAGAAGAAGGACGGATTACAGTTTAAATTTTAGTCCTTTCTATATTTCATATAACGTGGAGGTGTCACTGGTAAATGGTAAATACCGGAGCACAACTGAGAGGCGCAATTGAATACAGATGATTTATCAGGTTGCAAAGCCGGCTCAAATAGTACTTATATACAGTATAAAGTAATTTCTAAAATTAAAGTTCTAAAAGTAATTAGTAAAAGAATCTGGGTTCCCTTTTGTTGGTGGGAGCGTGTGAGCAGGTAGGGAAGGGGGTGCCCTGAAGGGGGTTACTCCCCCCAGCAACAAAGGGGGCATCCCTCTAATGGTGAGAGGGTATCCCTCTAGTGTATGAGAGATGTGGGGGGTGCCTTTAAGGGGGCGCATACCCGACAATGCTATTGGGATGACGTAAGAGCCTCCCTCCCATCAGAATATATTGTGTGACGTAATAGCCACCTCCAGCAGGATTTTCTAATAAAGTGAGGAATGCATGGCTGAAGAGCCTCCACAGAAAACCGAATAACTTCGGAGGTTGTGTTGGGTGAGGGAGTAACGTTTTTCAGTGCTTTTGAGAGCTCATTTGATTCAAGTCTTTTGGTGAGTGAACATATACTAATTTCTACTATTTGTGAATCCCCAAAATGTTTAGAATTTTATTGAAAGTGCTAGTTTTTGTTTTTTCCGTAGTATTTCAAAATTTCATGAAAAGGTTTAAAATAAATATATGGCCGGAACGAATATTTCAGATTTATATATTATACCATCACCTTTATTATTTTCTCTCAAGAATTGTTTATTTATATTTATTACAAACACCATCACCTGTATGATTTAATATCAAATAAAGTAATTGGAAAGCATTATTCCCATTCGGTGGTATTGGACTCCTCTGGGTTAGAGTCTGCTGCAGCCACTTCTACTACCTCAGCAGGCACCATATTATTTTGAAAATTTCTTGAAGCTGCGTTATTGTTCTGGTAGTTTAAGACCCGAACAATTTCCGAATTGAGACTTTCATCCCAAAGTGTGAAGTCCATTAGAGTTTCCCAGTAGTGTTCCGTGTAAGTCAGTGCTAATTCCTATTCCTTTAAACATTAAAAAGTTGGTTAGAAATATTTTGTCACAGTTTATTGCCTTATTCAAATTAAAAAACTTACAGTTGGTTCCAATAATGAAAAGTTGATCAATCCCTTCCTTGTCTCGGACAATCTTTGTCGTTCACTTTCCATTTGTAACAAAATGGACTTTCGTTCCTGGCCATTATACAGACAAAATTCCACACCTAGTTATGTTGACTGACCAATCTTCTAAGCTGTTGTCATTGATATTAACGGTTAACAAATCTGGTAAACTCTCTCCGTCAAAAACGTCTCTCCGTCGGAATGATGCTTAAAGGTCAAACAGATATCTGTTTGACCTTTAAGCATTTTCTCGCATGACGTCACCGCAAATAAGCCGCCACAGCCTCCATTCAATAAAAGAATCTGGGTTCCCTTTTGTTGGTGGGAGCGTGTGGGCAGGTAAGGAAGGGGGTGCCCTGAAGGGGGTTCCTCCCCCCAGCAACAAAGAGGGTGTGTCACCTCAAGAGGGTATCTCTGGAGTGTTATGAGGGTATCCCTCTAATGTTGCTATAGAGTGTATCCCTCTAGTGTTGAGAGAATGTGGGGGGTGCCTTTAAGGGGGTAAATACACCACAATGCTATTTGGGAAGACGCAACAGCCTCCCTCCAAAAGAAATATATTGTGTGACGTAACAGACACCTCCGCCAAAGTAATGTCGAATAACCTGGCTGTGGAAAAAAACAGGTTGCATGGCCTTGAGCATTGAAGGTGATTGGAAGAGTTTATTGTGTGTGTAGGATAGGGATTGGATTATGCAGAGCTCATTTGAGTCCTGACTTTTGAAGAGTGAACATCTAAAATTGTTAAAAATTTTCAAAATGATTAAATTAATTTTGAGAGTTATTTGTTTCATTTTTTAAATCATTTTATTTAATTTTACAACTCGTTTGAAATCAATAATACATAAAACTGAAAAGTACAATAAGAAAAACTAAGTAAACCACCACCTTTTTAAAACACATATATTTTTTATCCATCACCCATATCAATAAAACACAAAAATCAAATAGCTTTTACATATGTTTTGAATTACTACCACAAATTCTAAATTCTTTCAAAAGAGAATAGTTGAAAGTCTTAAAATAACCTTTGATACTTTTATTCCGAATCGGAGGTGCTTGATTCGAAGCGAATTCCCGATTGACGACTCTTTCTTTTTGTTTCCATCTGAGGAATTTGATCGTGCACTTTGGTAGTGCCCAGATGACCTCTTCTTATTAGCCAGGCCAACCTGGTTATTTGCTGGAGGTATTGGTGGGTACACGGCCCGAAAGTACAGGCCGTTTCCCACACTTTTTCCGGAGCGTTCCTGATAATAAATTTTTCCTGGAAAAAAATATCAAAATTAATACATATGAATAAATGTGAAGTGACATTTCTCAAACAAAATCACTTACGTCCGAGTGAAGAGTAGAGGCATCGATAAGTTTTCCTATTAATGTGTCTAACTCGTGTGCAGAATTTACGTTTCCGTCCAGATGAGCTTTTCGTCGCATTGAATACAACTGAAGAAAATTTAATCTGAAACTGTACACCGTCCATTGGCGCGGCCCGTTTCCATAAATTTCTATCGAATAATCGTCCGGCAACCTAGGCTGGGTAAATTCGTACACTAACTCCAACTTTGACTCAACTTTTTTTATATACACCTTTAATATTTTCTGATAAGACACATGTTTATTTAAGATTAGCTTAGGGACCACCTTTTAAAATTATTTAAACTAAATAATTAAAAAAAAACATTAGACAATAAAACATTTTGAACAAAATATTCTCAGTCGGAGGTACTAGACTCCTCTGGGTTAGAATTAGCTTCTGCCACTTCTACAACCAAAGCGGGCAGCATTCCATGTTGAAAAATTTACTGGAGGCTTGTTCTAATTGTTCAGGTACGTTAAAACCCAAGCAATTTTCGAAATGAGACTGTCATCCCAAAGTGTGAAGTTCACATCATGTTGGCTTGGTGAGTCTTGCCAATAACTTAATTGAATTTATGTATTTGGAATAAATGCTCCAGAACCGCTTTTGGGGGTTGTGGGATTTTTTATATAAATCTCTCTATCTAGATTCTGGGAAAAAAGGCTCATAAGATAAGATTTATTTTCAGCAATCGTCATTTCTTTATTCAATTTATTAAATAGTCACATTTAAGAATAATAATATGATTCCAGGGTGTGATGCATTACGTATTTATTATCCTGAATTTGCCTCTCGATGCCTTCTCGTGTACTTAGAGTGGAAACGACAGTATAAAGAGCCTTTCCTTACTCTGGATAACAACCTCTGTAGAAGTATTCTTGTAGTCAGGAAAGAAATCTTGAACTGGAGCTCCTCCGTACAGCATAAAATGTTTAACCTTCTCGGGTCCGTTCCAGGAATCAGCATCACCCCTTTTATTTAAATAATTTAAGAAATCAAAAATAGCGGTGTAACCTTTATACTGTTTTAAAGTGTCAGGGAAAATAAATGAATTAATTACGTGAACCTTTAGAGTTGCTGTGCTGTCTGGCACATTCAGTAGGTATGTTGAAAATGACGGGTAAGTGCAGGAGTGAAGTTTAACTTAGGTAAAAATCAACACTTTAGGCTGTACTTAATGACTATGGAGGAGAAAAAGTATAAAGGGCAAACTTTCGGTAAGCCTGAGCAATGGGTCGGAGGACCAAAAGGGAAGAAGTTAAAAAATGGAGGGTGGCTCAGTAGGATCTGCGGAAACAGATGATTCCGGACTTTTGTCGATCCGTTTATACCGGAGATATGATTCCGTTGGACAACGATTGGCGAGTTAGTAGTAAGTAGCGGAAGAGATGGAATCTGCGTCTGAGTTAGATTGAAATGAAGCTTCTGAGGCAGGAATGGAGGTGAAAATTAAGATATACGGGGTGCAACTGGAACGATGGGTCATACAGGAGGTTTTTGAACGGTACGAAATGAAAGGTGGGCTTACATTTTTCTTCGCTCGTGGTGAGAAGGATTGTCATAACCAGGATGTAAAGCCTAAGGCTTAGTACGGGTACAACAGCTTGACGTAGATGTCTCGGACGAATCTTAGGAATATATCGTTGAATCGGATGAAGCTGTGGCAACCCTAAAGTGGGAAACTTGATGCAATGTATCGGGTATCTAGGATAGGCCTTCGCTTCGTAAGAAGAGTATGCAGTGTAAAACATGGTTTTATTAAATCAATTTTAGCCGCAATTGTGCATAGGCGGTAATGCGCAGGCGCCAATTCGCAAAGGCGCTAATGCGAGGCCGCAAGTGTGCAGGTTCGCTAATTTTCAAGGCGCGAATTCGCGGGCAAAACTTTTTAGGCGCTAAATACCCTCTATCAGTTACGTAAGAGGTGGCTGGCAGGGCCGTATTCAGCATGGGGTTTTGGGGGTTGATACCCCCCCCCCCCGAACTGCAAACCTTAACGTAGGAGGGGCGTGGGCGGGGCTTAACCTCTCCCGAAATATATTGAGGGGATAGCAAAAAACCCCCTCCGAATTTTTTTTCTGGATACAGCCCAGGGGGCTGGAAATTGTTGGCCTTGTGGTAGAAGTTACTTTTTCCGGAAGCGAGTGAAAAGAAGTATCCGAGTTTGGACTGGTTGTTGGATTTATAATCGCAAAAGGTTTGGAATATAAGTCCAGGGACAACATGTGCTACTTATCTTTAGTCGAACTATAGGTTGTCATGATACAACGAAGGAGTTCGCAGCATATGAAGCGGTAATGCCCGGGTGTTGGTCTTGTTTGACTAGCAATATTAGCAATAAAACCGTTAAAATTAGATAGTATTTTATCACACGAAGCTTCTTTCATTGGGGCACAATGAAACGGAAATGCACGACAAGCACAATAAGCATAACAGCAAAATTATCCCATTTTCCCAAGGGTTAAGAGTTTTAGAGATTCAGTGTGGAAAAAACCATTACTATTCCGCCTAGACTCGCAATATGAAAAACCATACCTCCGCGGAAACTAAGCCAGAATTGAATATTTAAATTTTGGAAAATTGAATTGAATAGAATTTTGTCACGAACCATTTTAAATAGTCATAAAGCACTAGGTTGCCCAATGCTCAATACTCTCAAAAACAAAAATATTTTTCACGTTTCGCAAACTTATGTAGATGAATAGGTATTTTGAATCATGCTACCACTTTAATGATGGTAATTGACTTTTTGTTATTTCTTTGAAAGGTGCGATTTATTGCTACATTTTTAGCTTGCCTGTCTTGTTTGCTAAGCAATCTTTAAAACAGATGGCATAAATTGGTCAACTGAAAAATAATTTTTTGCAAATTGCTTTTGTATGTTGCTTTGGTTTTACGTAAATTTAATGCTTTTGAAAATTACCAAAAGGCTTGGACTCGACTTCCTGGGTGCTTAAGAAATATCTCAAAGTGGTTTTATCCCATTCCTCTAGCCGTACACGTCCAAGAAAGTCAGTTCTATTTTTCAAAAATGTTTTTCGTCTCCTATGTTACTATTTCTAAAGTCCTTCCTGTGTTAAATCGAATAACAATACAATAATTAATTTCTGTGCCAATTTTAATAACCGGTTCGTACAATTCCCCTTTTTTCATGACCCGAGTCGATTAATTTCTATTTAAGAACCTGCTAATAATCCGTAACAATGTCAAAATTTAAAACGTTATCAGAAAAGAAGGAAACCTACGCTCACTTGTTTGATTTACTACATTATGATGAACCCAATTATGAATGAAATAAATTAAAATGTCATTCTTTGTATTGTTTTCCTAATTTGAAACTAAAATGAGCACAACAAAACGTTGGCGTAAAAAAATTGTAAATAAAATAAAACATACAGTATTCAACTATGTATAACTGACAAAACTTTGTTTATTATTTGTTAGCTATTAATTTTTATTAATATTTTATCAATAAAGTTTACAACATTTAATTACTCATCTTTAGTGTTAAATGTCCAAAATAGTTGGTTGAAAATTTGTAACTAATAAATAACCTTTTTTCTACAAAAACAAACTAAATCGGAAGAATCAATTTAATAATTTGTAGTCATTTCATTGGGTTATTATTTGGCACACTGTAGCCTGAGATGAATTAGACAGGTTTCATAATATCCTTGAGCTATGTAGACTCTTGCAAGCTAGGATTCAGACATTGGTTATACCTTGGAATAGGTTTATCTCCCGATAATGAGAAGGAAAAGAACTAAAAGCAGGTAGATGAGATTGTATTAAGGAATAGATATTAATAACTGGGTGAAGGTAGTACAGTGGTACCGCATTTGTCTAAGCTTAGAAGAGATCGGGGTTCTAAACCCGACCTTACCTTTATTTTTGGGGAATTTGTCAAAGATTAGACTGAATTAGCTTATCTCTATCTGTTACAACACATTTCCTACAGTCGGAAGTAAAACAAATGAATCTAAGCTTTACTGTCATATTTCTAGTTAGATTTTACCATCATCTGCGAAGAAGTTAATTTTCACACAACCGGAACAATAAGTGTTACAATCGGATTTACTGCAAAACCTCAATTAAAGCTCTCTCATCTCCAAACAAAGTCGTAGTAAGTGATGACTCGAGGGTTCTTTCAAGGGCTAGAAAACCTTTTTTAGAAGTTGGCTGTCCCCTCACAAGAAATAAGAAGCTTAGGTTCCTTCGCCACTAGATTCTGAACACATTACAATTATAATTTTATAATACAGCTATGCATATAATAGTTTCCCCAAGCTTTTAATTTAAGCATTACGGTAGTCTATTAAAATTCGCTGTGGTCAGTTGATGAAACTAATTTTGTTGATTTTCAAACTACGCTTCTCTTCAATCCTCAACAATTTTCCCGAAAACAAATTTGAAAAAAAGAGAAATATAAGGAAAACTTTAATCCAAAAAGTGTCGTTCATTTTATTTAAATAGACGAAAGTTTCTAGCTAAGCATCATAGTACGAAAACTTTATTTAGCTTGCAGTGTATGGGAAACACTAGAGCTCCGTGCATCATCAATAACTGCAAAAGGCTAAGCTAATTACATGAATAAATATGTAACTATACAAAAATAAGTGCCGTGGGGCTTCTAAAATGGAAAATACTCCAGCAAAATGTTCAAAGAGCCCTGAAAAGTAAGTCAATTTTATTTATGTTATGATCTGAACGATTCTACATGTTAACATTAGTCTACAAGAATTTTTAAATAATTATAGGAATTTTTACTTTAGAATTGTATGGATTTAGACTTTCATACTATAAATAAAAATTATTGTTATAAGTAGTGAATTGCGCATTTCAGTTTTTGATCCATGATTTCTGAAAAAATGAAAAAAACATTGCGAATTTTCTCTTGTACCGACTCAAATGCTCAGGAGCGTAATTTTAAGATCTTGCATTAAAGAAAAGTTAACAAAAAGTTATTTTACGGCTTTTCAAGTAAAACTCTTTTTAGAGAAACTCCATCTAATATAAGCTTTGTAAGACTTTTAAAAATTAGATTTATAAAAAGCAACACGTTGATTTGATTTCCAAAAAACATTTTAAAAATTTTCTAGCAATCCAACACCAAGAATTAAATTGTATTGGATAAAACTCAAAGTTTAAAAAAATTTATTAACTTTTCAGCACTTACAAATAACTATCAGTTTGTTATATTTTAACGAAGTGGTAAACTTGTAGTTGTAAAAATAGTCCTCAGTCCTCCAGCATTGCATTGATAAGATACATAAAGAAAAATTGGAAGTTAAAAGTTACCAGGTGCAGTTATATCAACGGACAGGGGAAAGTTGTGTAATGCAGAGATTAAACGAAAAAATTGGTTTTTCATAAATCACGTTGCTACGAAATTTCGTTAAAAAACCTCAAAAACCAACAAAAATACCCATAAAATAGTTTAAAAATCATCTTTGTAACTGTTGCTACTAAGCACTTTAAAATCGCTGCCACCTTTGTCAAACCAACAAAATTTTGTAAAATGTCTTTAATCTTTTTCATATTTAGTGTTATACTTTGCTTCTTCTCAACAGCCATCCGCCCTACTGCACAACACCCCACCCTCCTTTTCTTGAAACACTAATTTAGTTTTATTGCATGTAATACTAAATAGCAATGTTAGATTGGAAATGGAGATGATATAGAATGAATAATTAATTTGTTTTTTAATAAGCTAATCACATGATTTATGAATTAACAGATAAACGGCCTTCAACTCTCAAAGTAAAATATTATCCTGCTCAATAAAAATGCAAGGTTGTTGCAAAGTGCAACTTTTTATCATCTGTTGCACACCTCTCTACTTTAACAGAAATTGCATAAAAATGTTGACTCCAATCTTGCTCATTGCTTACTGATGTGTACATACTGGGACAAAAATATGTAATAAGATTATCAGAGAGTTGGCTTTGCTTTTATCTATAGTAAAAAAACAATTACCACCAACACTACGTGCACAAGGATATTAACAAGTTCCAGTCAACATCAAAATCAAGATTCATCTGTCGCTGTTAATTTTTTTGAGTAATAGTCAATTCTCAGAGTAAAAAAAATAACTGCCTTGTTCTAATTCATTCATGGTTACAAATATCGGATGGAGTTTTAGGCCGATTCTCGACCCTCTTGTGATGTATGTATTTGTAAGTTGTTTTACTTTTTTCTTAAACTTTATAAAAGTATTTTAAAATTTAAATTAACATACGTAACCCTTTTAGAACTATAATTCCAGTCATTAAACATTAAACTAATAAGAAAGTAAAACATTAAAGATAAAT
>JAQGBU010001800.1:0-11433 GCA_034698605.1 Isotoma decorata | reverse complement strand
CTATGTTCTAAGCAATGTTTAAAGTCCAAGAGATTGTGTAATTTAACTATGCAATGGAATAATAAAAAAAGTCCATCTACTTATACCAAACTTCTGTAGAGTACATCAAACAAACCTGGATATCTCTATCTCTGAATACAAACAACTTAAATATTTGTCTACTCACTCTCCCTAACTAAAAATGGCCTGTGCTTATGAAGAAAATGGAAGATAAGAGTAATAATTACCAAATGCTTATAATTCCACCCGATGCCACAAATCGATCTTTTAAATTCATTTATTGTCCATTTAACGGTTAGAATTGAAACATTTTTTGAAACATTTGAAAGAAATTAATTTCGTGGAACAAATCGAAGGTGTAGATCTTGGGAAGTTCTGTAGCCAAATACTTTCCTCTCAATTTGAGGTGGCATCGGCGTCGTTTCAGTTGGCTCTATTAAGAATTTAAGTAGGATTCGTGCTATGGCAACTTTTGTCTCAATCAAGGCGAATCTCATTCCTAAGAGACAAACAAACGGTTATTTAAATAATTTTGCATTAATAAAAAAATCTCACGTAGGTTATTCAGGTAAGAATAACATTTTCAAGAAAACGTAATGGGTAACTAATGATTATTAACACATTTTCAATTATTTCGGATTTGAAATTCGCTTAAAGTCGAAATGGCCAAAGAACTCTTACCTATACAATTCCGTGGTCCAATTCCAAATGGCATGTAACAATATGGATTTCTTTTAGCTTTATTTTCCGCATTAAATCGTTCTGGGTCAAATGTCATTGGGTCTGGAAAATATTTTTCATCTCTATGAAAAGCTTCAGCTGCAAATGCAACGATTGTTCCTTTAGGAATAACTTTGTCAGTGTCAGGGATTTTGTAATCTTCATGGGCTTTTCTTTCCAGTCTGGAGACTCCAGGGTAGAGTCGCAACACCTCTGCAATTTGTTTTTTTTATTTTAAAAGTCCAAAGAAATAATGACAACATCCTTGAAAAGTTTTTCACTCAAATTGTTCAAAAATCCCACCTGATATAAACATATCCATGTATTCCATACGATTGACAGCTTCATAGCTGATTTCTCCGTTCGTTGTTTCCAAAATGTTTTCAATTTCGTCAAACACTTTTTGTTGCATCTTCGGGTATGCAGCAAGCAGGTATGTAACTATCATCAGATTATTAGAAACTGTGTCAAATCTAAAATAAAAATATGAACAATTTATACGTTTAAAATTAAATCCTTTTAGTTTAGCTATTTAGTAAATTCGAAAAATCATTCAATTATAACTAGAGGGTATCATCATTTTAAAGATCAGAATCCCCCAAACTATCTTTAGGTACATAAAAGGAACAAAGATAAACAAGCTACACTAAAACCACAAAGGAAACTAACGCATGCGCAATTATATTTTGGAGTGGATATACGACGGAAAGCGTATGTAAAGCTCTAATTGAAAAACATGAGGGTGGGAAAGCTTACAGCTGGCGACCGGGAAATTCAAATGAAGCCCTAAATGAAATAAGAAGTTTTAAAATATTTGACCTACCCGGCAATTAAGAATACAAAGCCTTGTCCCAATGCCATTTTCTCAGTCAACACAATTTTATTTTTTCCAATTTTATTGGTTGATTTTAGCTGCGCTTGTTTTTCAGTTGAGTTGAGTTCATTTGCATCTAGTTTGTCGTCCCCACGTTTAGCCTCGACTATAAGCTGGAGGAAATCATCACTTTGATTTGTGGCTGAATCTCGAGCTCGGAAAGCATGGGAAAGTGTCTTCTGAAAAAATGTTCCAACATCTCGTGGATTTGCCCACAAATTGATCATGTCCGCGAATTTTGGGAAACTTGAACAAACTGCAAACCGAACGGTTCTCTCCACGTCTAAATTTCCCATTTTTTCCGCCATTTTGAAAAACATTGAATTCGAATCATTAAAAGTATTAACATCCATTCCAAACGCAGCAGAGGCGATGACTTCCAAGGAAAAGCGTCTCATCACTTCGTGTAAGCTAACATCATATGCGAGTTTCTTGGATTCCATGGGGGGATTAATGCTGCTTGATTCTATTAAATTATTTTTTGAGCCACAATTTTAAAATTAATTTAAAAAATTTTCGTAGCCAATAACTTCAAAAACTCTAAATTTACCCAAGTATTTTAGCATTTTATGAACACTACGATCCATGTGATGGAACATTCTTCGTATTTTTCCAGAAGTAAAAGTAGGACTTAGGAAACTCCTCATATCTTTCCATTTCTGCCCTTCAAGAAAGAACAACCCTTCAGAAACAAGAGGATCAGAATGGGCAAATTCTCTTCGATCAAAAAAATTATCAAAATCTTTGACAAAAATAAGTCTTGCTAATTCCAAATCTTTAACGTATAAAATAGGTATTCCAAGTTCAACGGATCCTGCAAACTTTTCATCTCCAATTTTATTGTAAATCTCCGTATCCAAATCACTCACTGATTTTTGACCACTTAAAAGGTCAAATAAGGAAATGGTATTTGGAAAATATGGAATTCCTTGTTGTTTCCAAATATTTGAATTCCGACGGAGGAAAAGCTTTACTAAATGGTAGATAAATGCTCCACTTATAAAAAGCAGAAAAAATGTCGGCCACATATTGAAATTTTAGTACAAATTATTTGCGCCTTGGTCTTGAGTTGCTTGTAATATCGTTTTGAAAAATGTATTGGTTTTATTACTTAAACAAAACTTTATGCAAATGGTAGTTCTGAATTGGGAATTGAAGGATTCCTACCAAATCTCAGTTCGTACAAGAATGATATGTGAAATCAATAATAACTTTACGAAGTAGACAGAGAAACAGGAGTGACTAGATGAGTAATTAAATGCAAACCAATCATGTATAATTTCTTGAAAGCTCGAAGCGTCCACTCATAATTATTTCATAACTAGAGGAAGACGATTAGGGTACTTATCAATCAAATGATTTACTACCATTAGCCCGAGCCTGGTGTCATTCTGTATCCACCTGATTCAACCACAAACAGTATTTGTTGTATGTTTGAGTTCAAATCTCATCAACCTTAGCCATTTGCAACTCCCTTGCCATATTAACGTTTTTAAACACAAGTAAAGATCACACGGTGGAGTCCAAGAAATCACAGTAAATTTTGCTACAAATTGTATTTAGGTAGCTACTTGTAGCCCTTATGCCTAATTTCATCTTTCTACAATGACTTCCAAAAACTCGTTCATATTTCCTTGACTCGCAGTGACTTATGACCCCCACGAATTGAATCAACCTTCTTGATTGTTGACCCACGTTGCTTAATTTCGAAATCCGTTTCCGATTTAACTAGTTAAATGCATTGTTAAAATTTTATTCCCATCGGTTAAAGTGTTTTTGAGTTACGGTCAGACGGACTGAGAGGCATGCCAAATTCTTAAATCCTAGGCTCGGGCTATAGCATCATTGATAACTATAAAGGTGTATGGGCCAGTAGCTCTTTTGTAAGCCGACTACTTGTAATAAAAATATATCATATGCATTACACACTTTATAAAATGCCAAACCATTCAAGTGCATATATTTATAGACACTATGATATTTAATGCATCATTCATTATAACCAAATCAAGCCGGACATTACAAGTCATTGCAAACCTTGTCAAGGTTGTTTTATTAAATCATTTAGAAGGCTAAACATAAAAACAGACTTATCTTCACTTGGTCAGTTGTAAAAAATGATTAGACTTATTTACACAATTTAATATTGCGGCTGGAAATCCTTTTATGCACACTCACTATATTTAAGTTACCTACACTTACATACATTGATGCAATGTACAGTCAATGTCACACTAAAATATTCATTGCATTTTTTGTTGCTCTTAAAATCCTTCGGTGAAGTGTAATTGCGGACAGATGATGAAACTTCATATTAAAATAAATATAGTAGAACTTTTCTGTTAATGTTAGTTTAATACAGAATTTGAATAAGTATATTTTAAACTTAGGTTCATTAAATAGGGAAACCGAGAAATGCCTAACAACTACGGTTTGTGTTTTAAATATTTGTTAGTTGGATTGTAACATTTTAAAACCATCAGTCTCAATATTCCCCCTTTCCTTCCTTAGCATAGGGGGCGGAATCCCTTGTATTGAGATAGAATATCCCTTCTGAACTGAAAAATTAAAGAACAGATTAGAATTCCACACCCATGTTTGAATTACTAAACATTAAAAAACACCTACCTATTCGAAACAAATTCCCCCATATAAGCAAAAGATGTAATGTCATTCTCCATACAAAGGCAGTTATCCTGAGTAAAGTTTCCCTGCAATAGATCAGGGCACTTAAAAGCCTTAAATCCCTTTGGATTGGAGACAGATTCCTTAAAGTATTCATGACTTCTTGCATGAGAACAACCTTTGTCTAGTAAGTTAAAACAACATACGCCTTCAATATTTTTCATGTTGTTTTTAATTTTTGACAATACTTATATTAGTAAACCCAACTAAATTCAGAAGGTTGAGTGCACCCAGGTTGACGAAGGCCCCCATTAGGGTAAAAATCAACAGTTCCTAACGGTTTAATCATTCCTAAAAGGCCACTAGTATGAATCACGTCTACAAAAGTAGCGTCACTTTTATCAAGTCTATTTTTATTTGCAACAGAATCATACGAAGGCCTTGCTGGATCCAAACCTACAACAATTTTAAAATTTAATTTCACACAACTTCAAAAACACATTACTTTACACAAAAACAAATCAAAATTACATAAAAATAAAAAAAAATTCACCTGTAATTCTTGAAATTTTTGATCCCATCTTGTTAAATATATAATGTCCAATTATTCCAGATACATGAGCTCCTAATGAATGGCCTATGATGTGAATTTTATCCAAAGAGGTTACTCCAAGTTGAATCAAAAACTCTAAAAGTTTTCCACCCTCAACACCTACGACTTTTGTATTTCTTTTTGCATTTTGGTAATGGGGAATTGTAACTGGTCCTGCGGATAGGACACTCCAATCAACTACAATTATGTTCAAGTCATCCGTACTTTTATTTAGGTATTCTAATTTCACCAAAAATAACTTAATTATTCATTTCCAATTTATATTCCTTTAAATTTAAAAAAAAATTATGATGTTTGTTGTACCTGCTTGTAAATCAAATGGGAATGGACCAAAATAAGCTCCAAGAAATCCATGGATAATAAATTTGACTGTAGCGTTATTTATATAGTTTGAATTTAAAACAGACTCCTTGTCATCTACAATAAGTTTGTCAGGTTTTTCTGGATTTTTTCTAAAACCAATAAAGCTTAGCTTGCTACCTGCGTATTTCAAAACTTAGACTTTACAATGTACATACCGGGTATAAAGAAGAAATTTGATGCCGTTAGAATCTTGTGCTGTTTCACATCGGATCTCCTGAATAGTTTATTTTGACATTTTACTTCGCCCCATAGAAATATTTGAAAAATTCGATATTTGAAAATTAAATTGGTTAAAATTCGATGTATTGGTTATAAAACAATAACCAATACAATTTTTTTTATACCTTATTTAGCTGCTGAGTAGACTCTTCAGTGGGCACTAAGCCTCCTGTGGCCACAAAAACTAAAAACAAAACTAACAGCGAAGTCATTTTAAAGAGATCCGACTTTTATTTAAATAGTTGAAAACATCATAAACTTTACTCAGTTGATCCTTTTTCAAAAATATCTAGCTTCTCTTGTTTCAAGTTATTTCCACTGAATTCTATTTTAATTGAGATTACTTCTGCACATTGTCATTACCGATCCGCATTGCATGTCATAAAAATAAATGCATTCACTGGAAAGATTCCTTAGGTTGTTATTAACTCTAAATTATCTAGGTCTATCCTTTTGTGTGCAATGATAATACTACAGTCAGTGCTTTAATTCAAGGGCTATTAAAGCACATGGGGTTTAATGCAACAGTGCAAGCAAAAAGGGCATGTTTCAGTAATCTATGTAATGTAATAAGTACTTACATTGTTAGTTCAGTTTTTGGCAGTTTTAATAAACTCCTATAAAAGCTATAGCGGGATAGGGTTTTCGAAAATTGCATAAAATGTTGAATTATGTTGATAAAATTTGTTGGTTTCCCAGAAATTTTTTAAAATAGTCCTGGCTACCCAGAACACAGCTCTATATTATTAGAAGGATTGAAACAGTAACTCCCCGTGGGCTTCTAATTCAAATTTTAATTTAATTACATTTAGTCAGTTCAGAATAAGTGTGTTAGAGTGTGCCAACCAGGGTTGATATACGGTCGGGGTTAGTAACGTTTTTTGACTGCAATATTTTACTTGGCAGTTTTTAGGTTTTAACCAGAGTAATAGGTTAAATTGTTCACTTTTCTTTCCTTTTTTCCTTAAATACAACAGTGCAAAGTTAGTAGTAATGATGCATGAACAATTAAATTGTAAGACTGTACTAGGTTTACTATTAATTAACATCGTGCAATTTAATTTAAATACTAATTTTATTTGAACTCCCAAACAATGTATTAGTTTCGTGGAACAAATCTCAAATGAACATCTTTACTTGTTCTATAGCCAAAAACAACTCTTTCGATTTTTGGTGGAATTATTGTCTTTTCCGTTGGTTCAATCTTGAAATTATGTAAAATCTGGGCAAGTGCCACTTTCGTCTCAATTAAAGCAAATCTCATTCCTGTAAAGGTTAGACAACAATTAAATTAAATTCTGAATATTTCCACAAACTAATTATAACCAAACTAGTGAGCTTGATAACCTCAAATATAGAACAAAAAACTAACCCTAGTCCTTACCTATGCAATTCCGTGGTCCAATTCCAAATGGCATGTAACAATATGGATTCCTTTTAGCTTTATTTTCCGCATTAAATCTCTCCGGGTCAAATGTCATGGGATCTGGAAAATGCTTTTCATCTCTTTGAAATGATTCTGCTGCGAATACAACAATTGTTCCTTTTGGAATCACTTTGTCAGTATTAGGAATTGTATAATCCTCATGGGCTTTTCTTTCTAATCGAGAGAATGTAGGATAAATTCGAAGTGTCTCTGAAAATAATTTAAAAAAAGTTTAAATGGGCAGACCGTTTTGCGTTCTACTATAAATAATTTAATGCTAAAACTACATTTGACAAGCCATAATATCTAATTGGTCAGACCTGAAATGAACATATCCATGTAGTCCATGCGATTGACAGCTTCATAATTAATTTCTCCATTTGTTGTCTCCAAAACGGATTCAATTTCCTCAAACACCTTCTGTTGAATTTCAGGGTGTCCCGCAAGGATATAGGAGGATACCATTAGATTATTTGAGATTGTGTCAAATCTAAAATAGAAATCAAGCCCATCTTATATATCAGAAGTAGACTACATACTTTAATTGTATCAAGGACAATATAAATCTTTTTCCCGTAATAAAAAAATTGAAACCATCTTAACTGAAATTTTACCCAGCAGCCATGAATATAAAACCTTGACCCAGAGCCATTTCTTCAGTTAAAACCACTTTTGTTTTTTTAGTTGGCCTTAAAAGTGCTTCTTTTTCTTCTGGATTTAGTTCACTTTCATCAATCTTGTTATCTCCACGTTTAGCTTCGACTAAAAGTTGAAGGAAATCATCACTTGGATTTGTTGAAGAATCTCGAATTCGAAAAGCTTGCGAAAGAGTGTTAAGAAAAAACGTTACAACATCTCGTGGCAATGACCATAATTTTATGAAATCAGCAAATTTTGGAAACGTTTGACAAATTCCAAATCGTACTATCCTCTCTATACTAAGGGTTCCCATTTTGTCTGCCATTTTAAAAAATAGCGAGTTTGAATCACTCAAAGCGTTGGCATCTATTCCAAAGCCTGCAGAAGCAATAACTTCTAAAGTAAATCTTCTCATCACTTCGTGCAAATTTACGTCGTATCCAATCTTATTTGAATCCTTGCATTTAGTGCCCTTCGTCTCTGAAATCCAATTTGTAAAAAAATACAAAAAAAAAATTACATATTGGAACAAAAATACACAATTTCCGTTTTTAATTTTGGTCTGTAACTCGACAAGCTTAAAATGATTTTAAAGCTTACCCAAATATTTCAGCATTTTTTGAGCACTTTGATCCATATGATGAAACATTCTTCGTATTTTTCCAGAAGTAAAAGTAGGACTTAGAAAACTTCTCATATCTTTCCATTTTTGTCCTTCAAGAAAAAATAAACTTTCAGAAAAAAGAGGATCAGAATGTGAGAATTCCCTTCGATCAAAAAAGTTGTCAAAATCTTTCACAAAAATTTGTCTTGCTAATTCCAAATCCTTCACGTAAAAAACTGGTCTTCCAAACTCAAAAGATCCTCCGAATTTTTCATCTCCAAGTTTATCATAAAACACACAATCCACATCCATCATTGTCTTCTTCCCCGTTATGAAATCAAGGGTGGCAATATTATTTTCTAGGGTGGGAATTCCTTGTTTTTTCCAAGTATCGGAATTTCTACCAAAGTAAAGTTTCCCTAATTGATAGAGAAAAACTACACTTAGAAAAATTATGGCTAAAATTCCCAACATTTTTACTTTTAACGAAACCCTATTTCACCCTCTAAATTTTTGAATTATTTTTTTTGGTTCCAAACTTATTCAAATTTACAAAGTCTTGCGAATTTTTAAATATAATTTAGTAAAAACTTTTAATTAACAACGGAACATCAATAATTAGATGTACAATTTTATACACATGGTTTGGAAAAGATTGTTAGCAGCTGAGTATAATGATCATTCCCTATTTTGTTTTTGGATGAGATTACTGGACTGGAACTTGCAGAGGCAAAAAAATGTTGACATCAACAACCTTGAAATACATTAAATATCTAACTTATGCCTAGTTAAAAAAAAATACGCATCTATTCATCCATAGTTCTTCCATCCTCTTGAATAAAAGAGTGGACAAAGTTTGTGTATGCTACTTATAAAATTGTTATTTATTGAAACTGATTAAGAGTGAATACTAGGAGTGAATGGCTTAATGTATTTTTATATGTTGTTTAATTTCAATAATTACGGTGACAAGGGTTAGTATAATAGCTCAAATAAATGATGACCGCTCTATACTATTTGTACATAAATATATCATTAAATACGCATTAGCAGATTATCTACTAATGTGTATTTAACTCTGTCAATGCTGTTTTAGCAAAATAAACGATAAGACCAACTAAACTTTTAAGTATTTAGTCTTTAAACCATTTAATTAATTTCTGAAGAGTTCTGGTAAGCCCTTGTCAGCCAATTCGTTGGTACATAGTATGTTGTACAATATTGTAAAATTAAAAAGTAAATATATGTTCTCAAAGGGTGTAAAACTCAGGGTACGATCAACCAATGTTTTATTTATTAAAAAACCCCACTACCCAAGGTTTTTGGTTTTTTTTGGATTGTTCAACTACAGGTCATAGAACTGAACTCGGTAGTAAGCAAAATTCTATGTAATTGTGTTTTCAACTTTTGAGTTATTAAATGCAAACTGTGGTGTATCTCAATGAGAGAAATACATTGAGATTGATACAGTCAGTGAAAATATTGACTCCGAAAGTTTTAAATTGAATTAAACCCAAAAAACCCGGGGTAGCACACCATGGAAAAACGTTAACACTTTTTTTTATTAAAAACCAAATCTGCTCCACTTCCTGAACAGTTAAAAATTACATTTCTGTGTGTTTATTCTTCTCTATGAAGAATACAAGAAACCTTTTCCATCATATAATTTCATTTCATCCATTACAGAAGTAATTTGGTTAAGGAAATCGTATGTTTATCAATCAGGGTTTCTTCAATTTGTCTTCAGCCCCTCAGTCATGAGCTTATTCAAAGATCTACTACTAGAAATTCTAAATAATTATGGTTTTTCACAAGTATAGGTATAAAGTAGGTGTACAGTATAGGTGTATTTCAAAATCAGAAATTTAGTAATTAATTCTTGGGACAAATCTCAACTGAACATCATTACTTGTTCTATAGCCAATAACTACTCTTTCAATTTTTGGTGGAATAATTGTCCTCTCGGTTGGTTCAATCTTGAAATTATGTAAAATCTGGGCAAGAGCCACTTTCGTCTCAATCAAAGCGAATCTCATTCCTGTAAACGTTTTTAAAAAAAGTATGAAAGTTTTATTTATTTTACTTTAGAATGATCACAGAAAAAAAATCCTTCAACTTTCCGTTGTTATTTAATTAAGCTAAATCTTGACTTGCCTATACAATTGCGTGGTCCAATTCCAAATGGCATGTAACAGTATGGATTTCTTTTAGCTTTATTTTCCGCATTAAATCTTTCTGGGTCAAAGGTCATTGGGTTTGGAAAATATTTTTCATCTTTATGAAAAGCTTCAGCTGCAAATGCAACAATTGTTCCTTTAGGAATAACTTTGTCAGTGTCAGGGATTTTGTAGTCCGCATGGGCTTTTCTTTCTAATCGGGCGACTGCAGGATAAAGTCGAAGCACTTCTGGAAATTAATAACCAAAAACAAGCTACACAGTCACACATTTCAAACAAACTAATACTAAAATTTAATATCAAAATGGTTCTAGGACAGTTCATCCCCCACATTTCATCCACTACACATTTCAGCCCCCCATATTTTAGAGTATTCTAATTGCTAATTTCGCTTTATAATTTCTAGCCCATAAAAAAACAACAAAATTGGGGTTAACGCAATCTATTGTGTGAGTACCAGTTAGCTAATTACACTGAATTAGTTTAATGTTGGAGGGGATGAAATGTGTAGGGGATGAAACGTGGGGGATGAAGTGTCCGGTCACCTATCAAAATTAATAAGTGCAGTCATACCTGAAATGAACATATCCATATATTCCATGCGATTAACAGCTTCATAATTAATTTCTCCGTTTGTTGTCTCCAAAACGTATTCAATTTCCTCGAAAACCTTCTGTTGAATTTCAGGGTGTGCCGCAAGGATATAAGTGGCTATCATAAGATTATTTGATATTGTGTCAAATCTAAAATGGAATTAACATAAAATCATACCAAAGCTTAAAACCTAATTCAATTTGGTTGCATTAATGATAATAAACCCATTTTATATGCAAAACTACTAAAACCTTTTTGAGTGTAATTTTACCCTGCATTCATGAATAAAAAAGCTTGCGCCAAAGCCATGTCTTCTGTTAAAACAAGTTTTGTTTTTTTAGTTGGCCTTAAAAGTGCTTCTTTTTCTTCTGCATTTAGCTCACTTTCATCAATCTTATTATCTTCACGTTTAGCTTCGACCAAAAGTTGAAGGAAATCATCACTTGGATTTGTTGAAGAATCTCGAGCTCGAAAAGCTTGCGAAAGAGTTTTAAGAAAAAAGGTTCCAACATCCCGTGGCAATGCCCATAACTTCAAAAAATCAGCAAAATTTGGAAACAGTTGACAAGTTAGAAATCT
>JAQGBU010001799.1:0-11437 GCA_034698605.1 Isotoma decorata | reverse complement strand
TATTACCATGGGTAATAGTTGATTGTGGTAATTAAGGGAATCTTTCATTGTTAAATAAATTTGAATGTAGATCGTCGCAGGAAGCTAATAAAATAAACATACCTTGGATAAAAGCCTTACATTTATGAATGTTGTCTAAAGGGCTCATGCTTAATAGCAGGTAATATAGCTGAATAATTGAATTGAATTAGTGAGGTAGGAATAAACCTGCTATTACATTTGAGTCGTAATAGTGCAAAATTGTTAAGGCTTTTAATTGGCATTGCAACACATTTATAAGATGGTAACATAATAATAAAAGGCATTCATACGCATAATAGTAAACAAGATAGCAAACATCCATAATTGAGACTCTTCCCACGCCTACTTCTTAATTATGTTCTGGATAAAAAGGTTTCAGTTGGTGATTTGATGATTTGATCTTGGGATTTTACCATCAATCGTCTATTTGCCCAAGGGAGGAAGCTTATTGCTTTTCTTTATTCTAATTAAATAGTAAGGAATATTTATGTGACGCACTGGCACTAATTACGCACAAGTATGAATCATTTTTATACGAATTAACTTTAACCCATAAAAAGTATAAACTACAGCCTTTGAATGCATTGAAACAGAACAAGCTTTATCTCTGATCAATAATCTTTCCCACAAGCTTTTTAACAAAATCTAAATATTAACCATTCTAAAACATTAATTACCCTTTAATGAAGGATATTTCAACAGGAAACAAAAAATATAATAAAACTACAAACTTCTCATGATTGTGAAATCGCAAGTGTTTAAAATGATCTACGTTAAACACTAATAAAACTATTACCTGCGTCTATCGCATATTGAGTAGTTGTGTTAAATTGTAAGGAGCAAATACTGGAATAAGTAATTTTGAGGGAAAGATATCGAAAATAAATTATGGATAAAAGTACAACTGAATTTCCAACAACCGACCACAATGTTGGTGGGTTTTCAAAATATACAAGTTTGTCGTTGCTCATTACACTTGTAGCTGTTTTAGTTGGACAGTTTTATATCAAAACAAAGGGGACGAGAAAAGCTCGACTAGTTAACAAATTTGGTGGAAAAACGATTCTTCCATTTATAGGAAATGTTACACTTTTTGCTGGAGACCCAAAACGTACTTTATTCTATACTCAACTATTTCCTATTTTAGTACCTGGCCCAATGCACCTACCTCATCTTCTGTAAAATGTGAAAATTTATATATTTTTGAATTGGTAAATTGACAGAACTTCAAAAGAGAATTACAGAGTATATGAGAACTTTTGGAAAAACTTGTCGGGTATGGAAATTTGATCAAGCTAGAATCTTTACTTGTGAAGCTCAAGTCATAGAGGTATGTAATGCATATCTTTACGTTTCAACTCCTTAAACTGAAACTACCGTAAAACTCGATTTAGAACCCGATAGGGGTAATTGTTTCAACTCTTCCAAAACGTGACGCTATATTCTTGGGGTGGCTTTTGTTTCAAAGCAAACTAAAATAAATTTATTCAACACAACCAAGAGTTAATTCAAGAAAAGGATCGACATTGTTTACAATTTTACAACAAACACCTTAGTTTTCTTAGACCCAGTTTATAAAAATTATCAAGATAAGCATTGTAATATAATTCGGAGGGAGGAGGTTCTATTTCGAGGTTTACGGTAATTAGTTTAGCTAATGGACAGTAATACTAAAATACTGAATAAGCCTGGCTGCGGTTAACTCCAATTGTTATTAAAATTTCTAGAAAGTTCTTTCATCTTCCAGTCTAATTGAAAAGGGCTCAGACTACTTTGCCATAAAATATTATCTGGGAAACGGCCTTGTAACATCAAATGGTAATAAATTCCTTTTAAAAGCTTTATCTTTTTGACACTGCAGAAGTTTTCAATGCGTATGCATCATCATGAAATTGTATTTCCCAAACTTAAACACACAAGCATATAGAAATTATTTTTATAGCAATGAATGAAGTGTGGTAACACATAGGTATTAATAAAATGCAAATTAAACTGTACGCAGGTTCACAATGGCGAAAAGACCGAAAAATGATAAGTCCTGGATTTAGTTCAAAGCATTTTAACGGATTTCTGGGTATTTTTAACAGACAAGCTGCCACCTTGACAGCAATTCTTAGTCAAGAATTTAAAAATGATTTTTCTCCAAGAAATATTTATCCGTTCTTGGCCCGCTACTCTATTGATACTATCTTGGGTAATTAAGTATAAAAATTTGTATTTCTTTTTTAGCAGAAAAATGGCTTAAAAGTTTTAAGATAAATTAGTTACTCATTCTAAAATATTGATTACGGAAACTGTGCAGAGGCAGCTACAGGAAACCAAGAAAATATTCAGTATAAACCTGATCAACTTTATGCTCATGTTGTTCCCACGTAAGTGACTCATTCGTTTTGGGATTACAAGTATAACAGATGCCCAGAGGATTAAAACATGAGCATTATGCTTTTAGTTTATTCTAATTGGAGCTCTTAAATTAGTTTTTTTTTTAATTAAAGCAATAAAAATAAATTATGTTGGGTTAGGGGGACTTAGTTGTAAAATGCGGTACTGCGGACTCTCTAAAACTTACATTTATTGTATTACTTTTGTATGTAGCCTCAATTCAGCAATTACTGAGTTAATGTTCAAACCTTGGCTATCTTTGCCAATCATAAGGGATTTGTTCGGGAAAGAAAAGGCTACTAGGAAATGTTTGAAGTTTGTACGGAAAACTTTACTTGAGGTTATGTAACTCTCAAGTTATTCGTTTAAAAAATACACCAAAATTAAATTGCATTAGAAGACAGTTATTTTTACTTTAAAATTTTAAAACTAGATCGCTGAATGGAGAAAATCATTGATGCATCAGCAAATAGATGATGAAAGCAAGTGTTAATTTGTTTCTTTGCTTTAGTACTGGTAATAATGCTGTAATATAACTTACAAAAAACTATGCTTAAATCCCCAGAAAGATTGAAACCCTATTTGGATATAATTTTACAATCAGACATAGCAAGAAGCGATGATTCAGTCGTAGAGCATGTACTTGGAATTGTTGCAGCCGTAAGCAATAATAGAGTCTTTTATACAAAACGCGAGGCAACTGTTATTAAAGTTTATTTAACGAACTACTAAATTTTACGTTTGACACAAAAACTGCGGTCTGAAATCGCATAAAATTTCTAAACGACATAACACTAGTTGCCTCACGTAATTCATTAAAAATAACATTAATTTCCAAACATAATTCAACCTAAACAACTTAAAACTATAAAAATATTTCCTTTTTCTTTTATTTAAAAGGCAACAGATACAATAACAACTGTGGCAAATTTCACACTATTTCTCCTCGCTTTAAATCCCCAATGGCAAGACCGGGCTTATCAAGAAATCCACGAAATATTTAAAAATGATAAGCAACCTCGAGATGTAAACGCAGAAGAATTACATGAGTTAAAGACTCTTGAAATGTGTATCAAAGAAAGTCTAAGGTTGTACCCACCAGGCCCTAATATTGCTAGACGAATTGATCACGATGTCAAATTAGGTTTGCTCTTTTATTTTTATTAGTAGTAAAATATAGGAATTAAACTTCTGTATTGAAAATCAATATTTTGAAGTATATTATTAAAAAACAGATACTGTAAAACTCGAATTAGTCCCCCCCTATTAGGGGTTATTGCTTCAGCTATTCGAATAGGGTGGGGCAAGATTCCGGGAGGATTTTTTTAAACAGTCCCCAATCATGGGGAGTTATTTAGTGGAGGTTATTACACAGCAGGAGAGTCTAATTCAAGTTTTACGGTATTCTTTGAGAATTCCTAAACAACATGTTTTTACTTTTAGATTCTGGACTAGTGGTGCCGGAAGGGTGTGACGTGATAATAAGTTTATTTGACCTTCACCGGAACCCTGATGTATTCCCTGACCCTGAAATTTTTAACCCTGAACGCTTCACTAAGGAGGAATCTTCTAAAAGAGGCCCTTATGATTTTATCCCTTTCTCCGCTGGACCTAGGAATTGTATTGGTAAGTATGAAGTTTTTACCCTACCATGAAGACCGTTATTGTTATTCCAATTTTATTTTACGCAATAAAAACTGAAATCCTAATTAAGGCTTATTTTGAAATCTACTTGTTTAGGTCGTAACCACTCAATAAAACAAGTGATTGTCCTCTTAGTACATGTTTTAAGGACATTTGAAGTGTCCACGAATCAGAAAAATAAAGACATCGCCATTGTATTCGGAAATTCATTAGGATGCAGTCCAGACATTGAATTAGCTTTGAAAAGTCGTCAACCTATATGTTAATTTAATTAGAAATTAAACTGTTAAATAGCTAGACGTTTAGGGTAATAAAGTGCAAGTGCTTTTAATCAATGAGAACAAACTTTAGAGAATTGCTTATTGCACTCATTAAATCTTAAATAAAACTATATAACTCAAAAAGCGCAAGAGTCCCCAAAAAATCATCCTAAATAAGTTTCATTTTTTTCATATGTAAGGGTATTTTTTAGTGTTTGACATGTCATAGAGGTCTACAAAGTATTTTAGGTCATTTTTTCCGGACCTAAGGTGGACTTGTTTTGTTTTGGTAATTGGTTGATTCTAACTTTTAACTTGACTTTATTCATTAAAGTCAAGACACCAAATAGTCCCAAGCCAATCGCTAATGCTAAAAGGAAGAACTGCAAATAACACTTCGGTGCATCTTTCCTGTACTTCACATCGTACACATTCTAAATTCAAGTTATTTAATTTACATAAACAGTAACAGCAATAAGTTGTACTCTGTCGTATTATCAATATTATCATATTGCATATTTTATATTGAAAAACACAAGTTATGCATACAAACATCCATTCAAAGCCGGATAAAATAGCAAGTGCATTTGATTACTTTCTACTACATTACTGTATTAGAATAAAAATTCAATTACTAAATGTGAAAAATGTTATAAAGCTTACTTGTCCCACTTTTTTTAGTCCTACAAATATGTAACGATCCTTACTTGTTTTTAAACATAGATCAAAAATAATAAATAAAAAAAACTAACAACCAGGATTTTCACTTCCCAATGTCCCTATTTCCTTTTCCTGTAAACAAACTTCCAGATTCCAGATGTGGAAATGTGAAAATAGTCCAACATTGTTCCTAGTTTTATTACTAAATAATGCACTGACCTATAGAATTGTGCTCTGGGGTTCAATTAAATTCTGTTACGAGTGGAATGGAATTCGGATACGGAAACCACATTGTGCTATGCAAAATGGAATTTGCATAGTATTGATTCAAGTCATCTTGCAAAATTAACACATAGGAACACAACCAAAGCCAGTTAGAGTTAGTTATTATTGTGAGTTGTGCTTAGTCTTCCAACTGTGCACATAAAAGTTTACAGATTTCCAAGGTCCTTGCTTTCCCACGAGATCCTATCAAGATGTGAAGTTAATCTCAAGAGTGAGATCAACAACTTCAGGCAAACTTTGTAAAAACACTTACAGAAAAACAGAATGTCTTCATTGCAACCAAGGCGGAATTTGCATTTTGTTTGACTCCTTTCCTTTCCGGTGGTGATTAATGAATTCCGTGAATGAATAAGGATTAAAGGTCATCATTTAAATACAAATGTCAAGTTTGGATTTTAATGGTGACCTTTCTAGCTGTTCTAAAAAAACTTTCCTATCTCATCTTTATAACTTAAATACATATAGGGTAGAACTTCATGAACTTCATAAGGTCTTCATTCAACCAAAATTATGACACATGATGTATTAACAAGGCTTTGAAGAGTAGATAAGACAGAGAAAAACGTCTATTAATTTGGAGAGATGAAGAAACAGCTAAAAGTTTTGTTTCAAAACTTTTGTTACAGAGAAGAGTGATTGTGGTGGAGTCTCTTGAATTGGATGCAAGATCAACCTTTTAACACATAATATTCTTTGCTCTTTCTTGACTAAACTAAACTAGGTATATGAATCTGTGAATGTATTGTGCCAACACAATTATATTTTGTAATTGGATAAGACACCTCAACCATTATGATTTTAATTCTAAGTTTGTAAAGTAAATACTGGATGATCAGAATTTTATATGACGACTGCATTATTGGATTTGACCTCCCTTTCTCTATAAATAATTAAAATCATCAACACTCTAAAACTCATTTGGGACTATATTCAATTTTTGAAGTATTTCTCTACTATTTTTTTGGAATGTTGGTAAGATTTTACGGGTTTTTCGTTTTTATTCGTATATCATTAGTTTTATTTACTTATTTTTGGCTGGAGCAGACTATCCAAGACGGCCATAAATCAACAAACATATATGACCCAATTTTTCTTTTAATCTCCAAATCGATCAAAGAATGCATACATTAATTACGTCTACGTGTTGTAAAACTTAGCATTTTACATGATTTTGGAAGGTTGAAAGCTGTAGGGTTAGATTTAGGGCAATCCTCGTTCTCCTATATGGTGCAAAGATTAAAAGATTTTCGAATAAACAGTATAAGAATAACACCAAATCATATAAGCACAATCAGAATTACAGAATGGTAAACCACTTGATCTAAAACATAAGAAGGAAACTAGATAGAGGAAATCTAATCATGGATGGCATGCAAATTCCTACAATGTATTAAAATTTCGCTCGAAATTCATTCAAAATTCCTTATCTATAACTCAGAGATGATGAGATGATTCTAATTTCGTACTATACGGTTTTTTAAACCCTGGATAAGAGAAAAAGGACGGTATTTCTCAAATATTGCTTTTGATTCAATTCTTCAACTCTTTCACTAAAAACACAAGTTTATCTCATTTTAATATCCCCGACCGTTGTTCTATTCACAAAGGAAAGTCACAAGTTTAAGAATATTTACCAAGTTATATCCATACTACCCAGCTTTTTGTTATCTTGAGGGAAAACATCTATTAGCATTCTTTGAAATATCCTTATGCGTGTAATTTGAAAAATAACATAAATACTAGGATTCTACAGAAGTTCAACTTTGGTTCTTTTGATGTCGAACAAACTATTTTTAACTTTAACAAGAATGATAAACCCTCGGAGTATGAAACATATTGAGCCTTATCATGTGTGATATAATTGCATACATTTTTGGTCCTCATCTTTAGGGTTTGGACATTGTGGTAACTACAATATGTTCCGGAAGTGACAAGTGGTCTGTTTCTGTTTAAATGCTTCAAAAGTATGGAAAATACTGTTACAACTACGGACATAATACGTTGGTTGAAACCCCGTGGTAATTGGATATTATGGTTATAAATTAAATGCAAACAAGAGTGTGTACATTTTCAGATTTCAGTTAATGCACATACGAATTGGGAAATAAACCATCCCTTGTGGTTGTAATTTCCTAACAAATACCGCAAATTATCTTGTTCATGCTTCATGAAATCCCTGTTCCTGGAGACCACAATTGCCATGTCTCACTGAAATCACAATGTGTTCATTTCAGTCGATTTCACTCTTTGTCTTTTCATAAGATGTCCTAAGTCCTACTTCCTACGCTACAGAATCTTTTCAATATTATTTCTATTATTATTATTCCTTATTCCTGAGTCAAAGATAACATACATTTTGTATCGGAATTGGATTTTATTGTTGTTGAGTAGAACACAATGAGCTATATACTTACTAATAAAACAAAATAGATTTTTACAGAATAAATCTAGAAGATAGATTTTGAGGTAGAATACGTCAAAATAGAGTTTTTGTTCATTTCGCAAAGCTCAATATGTTGCCTGTAGTAGGTACTTAATGTTCGAAATTTCTGTTCAGTTCTCATTCAAACGATGCAGTTTTAGTGTAGGCATAGTAGTATCGGTGGACACATGTGGTTTTCCCGTGCACCCCTATTTAATGTTGGATTAAATGACAACTACCGTAAAGTCGCCTTATAAGCCGCATAAAGATTATTTTGGGAGTCCAAAAAATTAACGTTAATTAGCCGCCCTCTAAATAAGCCGCATTTGAATTTTTTATTTTAGGGTATGGTAAATGATATGCAAATGACAGATTACAGAAATTATGCTAGATAATATCCTACTAAGAACTAAGACCTAAGAACTAGTAGCCTTAGTCTCTTACTTCTGGTTGCAATGGAGTCTATTAATTTCCAACAGTATGTCAAGGTTCAAAAGTTCAAAAGACAAAGCAAGCTTTACACTAGATTTGGGGGTTACAGCTGCTGGAGGGAAGTTACCTCCAATGGTAATTTTTAAGAGAAAAACTTTCCATAAGAAAGAGTTGTTTCCTCCTGGCATAATTGTTCGCGTTAATGAATTCCAGGTGGATTAACCAAGTTCCTTCAACCACTTGACATATCAGTCAATAAGTCATTTAAAAGCAAAATGATGATGATGAGATGATAGAAGATGAGTTTGAAGGATTGAACAGCCATTAAGTGATTGATATAAATAGTTTTGCTAAAAACTTCTGTTTGTTGAAAAGCATTATTTGAATGAATGAATCTGATTAATAAAATGACATGAAGATGACAAAATTTTGAAAACTATAAGCCGCCCTCTTTAAGGAAGCCGCATCTTCAAAAAATACCTTTTTTAGACTAGAAGCCGCGGCTTATAAGTCGACTTTACGGTATAATAATTAACACAGCGCCAGGGCCTAAAGCACGTAAATTTAGTAGATTTTTTTTTGTTATTCAATGTTATTATTGCAAACCTTACTTAATTTTAGAGACCCATAGTTTGAGTTGAAAAATTGTTCGAGATTTCAAAGATTTGGATGAAAACTTTTGTTGTTGGTTTACCTACTTTAAGGAAAGGAAAAGTTCGCTCCGGGCACCTGTTCTGTCCCTTCTTTGCCCTTTGATAATTTAGGAAATCTGAATTATTCTAATAGGGAGATTGATCATAAACTACACGAACCGTGATGGTTAGAATGAAAATGGTTGACTGTGCTAGCTAACTATTTTCATTCTAAAGCTACATCCTATAAGCTGATTCCAGAATTTAATTAAGAAATTGCGTTTGCACAACTTCTGAACTGTTTCTAGAGAACACCAAGGGAGCTTGTTTGTGCCGGAAGTTGAATGGAAAAGATAATATAAATATTTTACTTTTACGTCAGTATGGCATTAAGAGAAAAAACACGAGATGATGAATACAGAAGCAGGATTTGATATAAATCTATTGTGTTTAAAAACACGGATAGAACCACAACAACAAGTTCATTGGAATTCTTCCTATGTCAATATTTTTATGGCCAATATAATTTTGGTATTTTACTACGGTGAACTTTCATGTTTAAAGGGAACTTTTTCATCTTGAGAAGCTTGTCAAATGCAGCTAAAATATATTTGCGTATATTTTTCCTCTTTTGTGTACTTCCCTTTATTGTTAGTCTCAGCCTTGGCTTCCAAAACACGGTTCTGCATTTTTTTAAACGAGTTGATTATCAATTTCGTCGTGTATCTGTTCCGAAATTTATACTTATAGGTTAGGTTAGGTTCGGTTAGGTTACCTAACCTATACTTGAAATAATTATTCTAATTCGTAGTTGATCATGAAAAATGTAACGAAAATCTTGTAGCATTTAAGTTATATGTTTTATTAACAGCCTTTCTTGCGTATTAATGTTCATAATAATATAACTTTGAGTTAGGTAACTTTAAGTAACAAAAGTTACAGTGTTCGAAAGTTCTACTCAGAGAAATAAACGGTTCTATACTAGCTTTCATTCTTTCAATTCTATACATAAAAAGTATAAGTTGCTCGCTTGATTCATTTTCTGCTTTTCCCCACATTCTGTTATTGACAAGCCAGACAGACACATTCACACACATTACATTGAAAGTTTCGATCCATGATACCTTTTGTAAATTGTAAGAATATGTTTACCTGAAATGTCGTATATAATGTGGCAGTAGGCATTGAGGGCTAATACGAGCGGAGATGATGATAAAATAAATAAATAAATATTGATCCTTAGGTAATGTACTTTTCATAAATTTTATGCTAAGCTTGTAAAACAGTAATCTGGGTATCAGACAGTGGATGCTCTTATCGCAGAAAAGTAATCAATTAGAAATTTTCGACTCTTAATTTAATGCAGTCTATTTGCATAGTCAAAAAATGCGATTTGGATATGAGCGCAAACTAATCCTAGAATTTTACACAGTTAAAGTATTCGCTAAAATTGCAATTTAGTAGTTTAATATTTGAAAAGCAAGATTCGCTTCCATCCTGATTTCATTTTTCCATTTAACTTAATTAGCCTCGAACGCTTCATACACACAAAATTTCCCTAATGACACGCAATTTTTTAAATCAAAGCTGTTTTCTACACACTCAAACTAATAAGTTTTAGTCATAAACCGTCAGTGCATAAATCATAATCGTTTGCTTTCTTTAAGCGTTTTATTAAGCAAAAAGAAAGCAAGGTTGAAAGAATCAATTATTCCATTTTGTTGTATTTGGTCTTTCACTAGAGTTAGGGTGAGAAAGAGAGAATACATCGTGTTTCGTTTTCTTTCATCTTTAAAGATGAAAGAATAGAAATAGCGTGAGGTTTTGTCAAATGTTACACATTTTCTACAAAACCTACACAAACCATTTTGTTCTTTAAAGGATCCTTTTAAACCATTGAATGTTAGTGCCATGCAATGCAGCTTTAGTTTTATACGACACTTGATTTCATGTGTTTACTTACCGTAAACCTCAATTTATAACCCTATGGGGTTGTTGTTTTAAAGCAATTATTCGGCAAGTTTAACATGAGAAGATAAGGAATTTTATCATTGAAATGATTAGGAGGGTGGGTGATATTCCCAGTGGGACTCTAAATCGATGTTTACGGTAAGTCGTTCTATGATAATATTAACAGGATGTACATTATGAATGTTGTGAGAAAGTCTTGTTCAAACTGGAAAAAGTTAGTATACTTTGAAAATGCAAGATAGTTTTAGGGCTTATTTTTTACTCAAGTGGAGAAAATAGATGAGGTATGGACTCAAAAGTGTCAAAGATCATTCAGCCAAAAAAGTTAGCCTACAAAGAACTTTCATGTCGTTGAAAATCGAAAGTGTTAAATCATACGAGAGAGAATATTACATATTGTATCAGATTTAGTTACATAACAGGACTAGTCAATGCATATAGGATACAGCCCAGCCTCTAAATATAATAGCCTCAATCAAAAAAATACAATAATGTAGACACGTTCTAAGAAAAAAGTCTGTAAAAAAATTGATTTTTCATGCAGTTCCTTACTGAAACTTTTAAGTGATGTATTACTCACTATTTACGTGCCTTACTTTGTTTTAAAATACCGTAAAACGCGATTTAGAACCCCCCCCCCCGGTTTAGAGCCCCCTCCTAAATAACTCCCCAGGTCTAGCGACTAGTTTGAAAAAATAACGTCCCCCCCGAAATACAGCCCCATCCAA
>JAQGBU010001798.1:0-11440 GCA_034698605.1 Isotoma decorata | reverse complement strand
TGAACTACTACTGTCACAAAAGTTCCTTAATATATAACACATGTCATTTTCAATTTATTATAGGAAGAGGTAATAAAGTGAACCAGAAGTCTTTCATTCATTCTTTGGTGATGTCCACTCGGATCATTCATCCTAGTCCTTATCTATCATTCATCATGATGTACACGTTTATTTTAGATGTGACTTTTTATATATTTATATATGGAAAAGTAGGCCAGAGTATTATTTTTTATTGGAGATCTAGATATCTTGATTAGTAATCTAGATGTATGTGGAGTTGGAAGTATCTTCTGAAGAAGGAAAACTTAAGTCTTTTGTATTGATTCATTCATTTATAGAGCATGACATAACCAGTAGGACGAAGAATGGACTTGTCATATGAACATGGTAATAATAATAATATTAAATGGACAATCAAATTATTATATAGATTATTATTGTATTACTAGCATTTAATGTGCGTACAAGACGAATAAGGGCAGAGGGAACTGTGTTTATTGTTTAGTTATTTGTTGATAAATCATGTGGTACAATTTTAGTGACAAATAATTGAGTGGGGTTTTTATTTGGAGTGTTTTTGGGGGTGTTGGACTTACAAGTTATATGAGATTGTTGGTAAAAGTACTGTATTTTGTGGATTAAAACCCCCCTGGGAAGGCTGTTTTTCAATGTTTGGAGTGATTCTTTTAATATTTTGTCTTAGAATGAATAGATACTTTATTACCATAAAACACGATTTAGAACCCCATGGGAAGTTATTTTTTCAACCCTCCGAAAAGGGTGGGGCTCCATTCCGGGGGGGACTTATAGTTTCAAAGCCAAAATCAAGGAACATTTTATCAAAAAACCCAATATTTTGGGTCTTCAAAACCAAAAATTTCCTGCAATTTTAGATGTAAAATCTTAAAACGTAGGTGTTCACCAGATGCAGACTCTGGTATCTTTATTTCCTGTTTCCGTTATTTAAAATTACTTTTTTCTATGTTCTATGCACTAAACTTTATTTTTTGGATAGGGCTGTATTTCGGGAGGGACGTTATATTTTCAAACCAGTCGCTAGACCTGGGGAGTTATTTAGGGGGGGGGGGCTCTAAACCGGGGGGGGTTCTAAATCGCGTTTTACGGTAAGTATTAAATTGAATTTATTATAATAATTCAATCGCAGTACAAAAACTGAAAGTACGACAATCATATAAGAATAATAGTTTTTAAGCTTAAACGTAGGTCTAATTAGTATCATTTTTAACAACTGTTTACTCAGATTGACATTTTGTTTACTAGCATATCACATACACTGTTCAGAGTTCGTCGTATCCCTGGTACCTAGATGACAGTTGTTAAGAATATGTCTTCCTTCTAGATAGTTTTTATTTAATAGTTTACAATAGTTAGGGCAATCACTTAATTAGATTTCAGTGGTTTTTTGAAAAGCATCTTACATTTTTTTGGTTTGGTAATTGCTACCAAGTCTGTTAAATAAAAAATACGAAAAACATTTATTCAAAACTTTTTATACTTATTAAGAATATTATTTCATCTAAACTAACCATCTGAAATCAAACTAAAAACCAATTGGAAACGTTGCTTCACCCTGTCACCCGTACTCTTGTGAACATACATCTCAACCCGCTTCTCTTCTTCCTCCAAAAGTTTTTCCATCTAAATTATCCAACAATCCAACAAAATGATATTAACCTGATGACTAATAATACTCTTTAAATAGCACGCATTAATCAACTCACCTTTTGGGTACATTCATTCAAGTCAAAATTTTTCTTAAGGAAGACGAAAGCTTCCTTCACATAAAAAAGTTCCGTTTTCATCAGAAAATCCTTTTCGAAATATTTCTGATAAATTGTCAAGTGTGGATTCTTCCTTTCAACTCTTAAAGCAATGGAGTCGACTAATTTGTATGGTTCTTCTTTCTCCACCAAACCTATTTCAATTAAAAAAACTGCTTCAACTAAATTAAAATGTTCGCGTAGAAAAAGATTCGAGTTTTACTTCAAACTTTCCAAACCACATTTAAGCAGTATATTCCACCCTTGTAATGTGATTAAAAAGGTTGTAAATTGCGAAAAAAATATTTATTACAAAAACCAAATATTTACTCAAAGAAAAATAATAAGGAGAGGGGAAGACATGAGATTTTGTTTTATAAGGTTTTAAAACGTACCAAGCTCCACGTATGATTCGATAGCTCCACAAATTGAACTCGTGTCAACCCTCTCCCCCCGTCGTTCTTTTTCTATCAAATCCACCAAAGCCCTTGTAACATCCTCATGAAGTTTCTCAAAAACAGTTTCTTTCCAAATTATTAAAGCCATCCAGTAAATTTCAAAAAAATCTTTCATTCCTTCTTTGACCCTCCATTCGATAAAGTACCTGAATAAATTAATTAAAGTGTGAATAATTTCCCCTTTTCAGTCCTTCCCATTCATCCATAAACATATCACCAAATCAATTTAAACCCTATTTCAAATTTGAACTCACTCGTTAAAATAACGAAAAATATTGTTCAAGATTTTTGAGTTCAGACGATATTTTTTCCAAAGAGTTGTGTAGAAATGAATTAACTCTCCCGCTTTCAATTGTTTTCCAGCCTAAAAGTAAATTACAAAAGGAGCATTAAAATTTGTAACAAAACTTTATTTGTTTGACATTATAAAATTTGTAAAATTAAATTAAGTAGGTTATATTTTTAACCCATTGACAAATAACCGTGTTTCCTCCGATTAAAACCATCTCAAAAATTAATTCCCCCTAAATACTCTGCAACTGGCATATAGGAAATATAATTTAGCATTAAAAATGACAGTCCTAAATCCCCTTTTTAGTTTTCTTAGTGCTACTCCTAAAAGTAAAATTTCCGTTCCCGGAGTGTAAATTAAACTGGGCCTAGGACAAAATGGTCTCCACAAAATGGTCAGAGACATAATCTGAGAATGGTCTCCACAAACTAAATGGTCTCTCAAAATTGTCTCCCAAAATGGTCTCCACACTCCAGATAATGGTCTGAGGACAAAAAAGTCTCTACATGAGGGTGTCCGAACATGCTGATTTACTTACAAAAAATACAGTATAAAGATGTTTCTTATTTTGTGGGGACCATACTGTGGTAAACCATTTTGTCCTCAGACCCTTTTGTAGAGATTCTTCCGTGGAGACTATTTTGTCCGGAACCCAATTAAGCTAATGGTATATAGAGCCTATAACGACTATTAATAAAAATATGACTATTGTTTGCAACCGGCTACAAGCTTTGTTTGCTTTATTTTTTTTTTCTTTAAATTAGAAATTAGTAATTACCACGAGTTGACGGAACAAGAATTTCTTCAAATGTTTCTGAGTTTCAAAATACAACTGGTCCGTAGTTATAGGATATCCACCCGTAGTAGCTGGAGTACATTTTAACTTTTTGTCACTGAATGATTGTCCTTTGCTAAAGTTGTACACGTATCTGAAAAAGAAAAACTTATTTAATACAATGATTACCCCAAGGAGTTTCTGTTCCGTTGATTAAGGGGCGCGAAGCGACAACTTTGTAAATGCTCGTGTCCGTCCATCCATCCTCCCGCGCTCTAACTTTTGACAGAATCAACTTATTCTAATTATTGTTTTCACATCTGAGGTCCAAGGGTCAAAAGGAAGGTTTAGTTTAAAAATGGAACAAATCGGCCCATCGTCTTCACCCCAAGGCAATTGAACACTGCTCGCTTCCCTAAGTAATGACAATGAAGGGCTTTCGAAAAAATGTCGTTTTGAGAATTTCGGAGGCTGACAGCCGAGATTCCATGGAGTTAACCGTTTGTTAAGCAAATTTCTTAAAATGCCGTTAGCTTATTAAAAGTCAAGTAGTAAGTCTAATTATTTCCAAGAATAATTACTAAAAGGGGTTATATTACTTAAACTTTAAAGTTTATGCTTTATTATGCCTTTTTTGTGACAATTATGCTCTATTCTGCTGCGAAAAATAAGCTGTATTTGGCTTTTTTTATCCAGGCTTTCCTCATTTGAAAATCTAATTTTTGCAAAAAACTTTAGAAAATCCGATTAAATTCTGAATTGAGAAATTATTTTCAAGCAAAAGTTTTGTTTTAAAAATTTGGATCATTGAACTTTTTTTTAGAACAGTTGGGTTTATGAATTATGCTTTTCATGCTCTTTCAAAACGAAAGTATGCACTATCATTGTTTTTTGCATAAAATGATGCTTTTTATGCTTTTTCGAATTTTTTTTGCATATATCTGCTGTTGGCGTCTTTGAATGCTAAAAACCCCGTAGTGGGGGTATGTGGCATCATTATGGTTGATTATACTTTTCGGTTACCCTAGTAAATAGTATTCAGGACTGCAATTCCCTGAATGCTTACCTGAAAATGTATCATATTCAGTACGCTAGGACAGAGACAGGGTGGGAAAATCGGTGTATGTCTGTGCTATACAGGGACGAATCTAATGGTCACCCTAATTATTAATTTCATCTTTTTACGTTGACTTTGAACAACCGGTGGTGGTCACCCTGTAGAAGCACTCAAGTGACAAAAAATTACATTTGGCTTTACATTTAGCAAGGTTACATATGTAACCTTGCTATTCGTAATCCCCGTGCAAAATTTCAGCTTCCTACAAGGAATTTCAAAAAACCAATGGGGGTCAACCTGATCAATTGCCTTGGCTTCACCCTATTTAGAAACAGCAGTAAATGTGCTACATCTTACCGTTACCACAAAACCAACTTTTTCAATTCTGTCTTCAGTTATGGATGGTATAGGTCAAAGAGCACATTTAAGCAAAAGGGTCAAGGGTTATACAAAGGGGTGTGGTTGGGGCAAATTTAGATATTGCATATTTCAAATCACTGGAGTGAAAGAAAACTTTCCTAGTGATCATGAGTAGAGTCAGCCACACTCCCTTGACTCCACCCTCTGTAGCATTAGCCATAAATGGGTTGACTCTGTCTTCAGCTAAGCATTATTGTGCAGGGCAAAGAGCATTTGTCCTTTAGCCCTTCTATCAAAGAGACATTTGACTAAAGGGTCAAAGGTCGCACCAAGGGGGTGTGGTTGGGGCTAATTGAGACGATTGCATATTTCGACTCTCTGAACTCAAGGGAAAGGTTCTTTGACTTCAAATCTATCTCCGATACTTTATAAATCCGTTGCAATGGTTTATTAAGTATCGGAGATACTTTATGCGAATGGTAGTGTCGTCCGTCGATCCATCCATCTGTCTCCACACTAACTTTTGAGAGAATTAAATTTTTCAAGTTCTGTTTTCTGAATTATGTTTCTAGGGTCTATAGCTACAAGCTAAATAGATTTTGGGTGAAATCGGCCGCACCCCCTTGGCTCCACCCTCTATAGCAATTACACGAAAACTTGTATAACTTCGCACAGAATAAATTTTTTTCAATTCTGTTTTCAGTTATGAGTACTATAAAACAAAGAGCACATTTGACCCCAAGGGTCAAAGGTCACACCAAGGGGGTGTGGGTGGGGCGAATTGAGACTATTGCATATTTCGAATCTCTGGACTCAAAGGAAACGTTCTTTGACTTCAAATCCATCTCCGATACTTTTACAAATCCGTTGCAATGGTTTATTTACTTACGTATACATCCCCATGTATTCTTTTATCTTCAGCTTCTTCTCATCACGAGAACTTTCAAATAGTTTACTTAAATTGGCTTTGAATTTCTTCCACAAAAATCGCTGCTGATGTTTCATTTCCATTGCTGAAGACCCTGAGGGCTTCTGTGATGCTGAGTCAGTTGCCATTTTTCCGATAAAATATTTCTTGCTTTGATCAAATTCAGCTTAAACAAAATTGGCTCGCAAAATTGAAAACCGCAGTTGCAGTTGCTGCAATTCAACTGTCAATACAATCGACGTTAGCTGTCCTTATCCAATTAACTTTGCCGGATTTCCAAAATGTGTAAATCAAATTGAGAATTATTTTATAAAAAATTTGTAAAACTATAAATGTTGTAGATGTAATTACAACCTCTTTTACTTTGTGATAGTTAGAGTAGAATTGTATGTAAAAGATGCTCGAATGAGTCTGGCTTATGACAAATTGAGAAGAAAATATGAGACCCAATGGCGGACACTACTATAACGGAAAAGCGAAACCTAAAACTACACATTACAAGGCAAGGGCAAATTTCGAGTGTATATCTTTGAGTCGGAAAGTAAATAGCTGACTTAGCTGATTTGAAAAGACCTGCTCAATTATCTACAAATAGATAAAAAACAAGTGCTGTTAGTCTGTCCGTAAGATTATTTTAGAAATCTATCTTCATTCGAACGTTTGAGCGTACAACTAAACCCGATGCACCATTCGAAAGAGAAATAGCAGGCCCACAAAAACTTTATTTGGTTTGAAATTTTAACTTGACCTCCTGAGGGGTCACAGGTCAAAAAACATTTTTTGCCACCCTTTAGGATGAGGTGGAGATGGCATAGAGTTCAATACCACCACAAAAGCGCGATTTTTTGTACTTTCATTTCATACCGTCTTTGCTAACAACAAGCACCATTATCAGGGCCACTTTTGAACTACTGATACAGTTCTGATAATTGTCATGAAATCCAGATCTTTTTTCTTACATTTTGACGCTAACCTTTATGTAAGAGGTCAGAGGTCAATCACAATGCAGTTCTTCCTAGATAGCAGTAATTAGTGTAGTATAGTGGTGGTGTTCAGCTCTATGTGCTATATGAGGAAAGAAATTAGCAGTGTTCGTGGGATGCTCATAAATGTTGTGATGACGGTGATTGATTAAGCAGCCAGGGGTTTTTTGTGAAATTTTTGACCTCTGACCCTTATATTGCCAGTCGTAAGACTGGCTTATAAATACTAGTTAGTCTATAAAGGGAAGTGTAGACGTATTCTGTATTTTCCACACAAAAAAATCTCCTTAAAATTCTGCATTTTAGACGTGATTCAAAGGCACAAATGTCCAAACTTGGCGAAACCCGTGCCGCATTTCTTATTTGAATCGAATGTGTATTATTTAGCTAATGTGGAACTCTTTAACCGAAATTGCGGGTGGTTAATTTAGGTACAGTTTTTGATGAAAATTCATCGAAAGTTAAAAAATATACACTTTTTTTACATTACCATCTGCATTAGTTAGGTAAACCTAAGGAATAGGGACGACAAAGGAGGGGTGGGCGTCTTCCAAACTTCGATGTCGAGTAGCAGTACTTTTTTATTTCAGTATAGAACTATCACCGATTGATTTTGAATTGCAACACTTCAAGCCGAACACTGCCCTTGTTTGTGAGATAATCAAGAAACAAAGTTTTATTTTGGATTTGCGTATCTCTAATTTGCCTGTAGACTCCATTCGTCTCTTACTCACTTTTCAGCAGGTGAAAAGAGAAAAAAGCGGACTGAGATTCAAGGTAATCAGCCTTATAAGAAATTCATCGAGGAACTAAATGTTACTTAAATATGGGACCAGTAACCTAATATTTGGATAAAGGACTACGCACACCTACATAGGACTTTGGGTTTCCACCGATTTTTTTTGAATTTTGGACACAATATGAAAATAAGCATGCTGAACAAGTTTAAATTGTTACGTGAACGCGTCAGACGCTTCCTTTGTCCCCTACAAAGGTCATAAGGTCACTCATGCGTTCCTTCTTGACCCCTATAACATGATGTATCATTCGAAAGGGCTTGACAAGGAAATTCTAAAAATGTGCAACACTTGACCCCTGCGACCTAAAGGTCACGACTTAGCGACCTTTAAAAATTCACAAAAAAATGACGTAGCACAACCCCCATTGCATGGCACAACGTTCGAGAGGTCTTGCTAAGGAAACTCTAAAATGTGCCACACTTAACCTCTGTGACCTATGGGTCACGACTTAGGGCCGTTATAAAGTTCACCAAAAACACCCCCATAGCATCCATGGCGTCTCATATCAAACGGTCCTGAGTCGTGACCTTAAGGTCACAAAGGTCAAGTAATGTACATTTCTAGAGTCTCCTCAACAAGACTCTTCAAATGGTACCCCATGCTATAGGGATTATACTAATTGTAAGTTTTTTTGGTGAACTTTAAAACAGCCCTAAGTCGTAACCCATAGGTCACAGAGGCTAAGTGCTGCACATTTTTAGAATTGCTGTGTCAAGCCCTTTGGAATGATTCATCATGTTATAGGGGTCAAAAGGGAACGCATGAGTGACCTTATGACCTTTGTAGGGGACGAAGGAAATGTCTGACATGTTCACGTCTGTATTTAAACTTGTTCAGCATGTTGAGTTTCATATTGTGTCAAAAAATCAAAAAAATCCGTGGAAACCCAAACTCCCATGTTAGGTGTGCGTAGTCGTTTGTCCTCAGTTGGTTGTTTACTTTATATGGAAACTTTGAAACTTCGTCTCTTTAATGCTTGTCTTTTGGTTTTCTATTTTTTATCGTATAATTTTATTTTTATGTCCGGAAATGGATTTTGGTAACTGCTTTTTCCATGTAATTGGGTAAGCCGTATTTTACTTGAGAAACCTTGACTTTGGGATCTTTAAAGCTTTCTGGAAGCTTTTAAGATTTTTGGGGATTTTTAAGATTTCTGGGGATTTTTAAGATTTCTGGGAACTATTAAGATTTCTGGGAACTTTTAAGATTTCTGGGAACTTTTGGGAATATGATTAATTTCCCCCTTAAATTTATTTAGCAGTAAGTAGGATATTACCATAAGACAAATTAAAATGGTTAGTTATTTAAGTAAAATGTGACTTATTTATTGATTTGTAATAAATGAAATAGAAAAAACTAACCTGCATCTCAACTGTTTCCCAATTCACTACCGGGAAGGCAACCAGTACTTTCAATCTTGCGTTATACAGATTGCTAGCAAGACATTTTCATAACAACGAGAAAAGTTCTAAGTACACCTAAAAATCTTCCCTTGCAAGACACAACAGACATTTTCCAAGTTTGTTATGCAAATATCCCACATTGGGCCAGAATGCACTCAAAAATGGCCTATAAAGGCTAATGCTGTTTTTGAAATTGCAATTATCTTGTTAGTTGTACATATCAAAAAATTAGGCATAAAATTAAATTTTATATGGTGAAAATCCGAACCCAAACATTTTACGAACTTCGGAGATAATTGAGTATGAAAGCAACCATGCATATACGGGGTACTCAGAATACTAATTCATGTATTTGTTCTAGGTATTTCAAGATCCCTTACAACCCCCCCCCCTCCTACATGCGATGTCCTAGAGCTCGTATTAATGAGTAGGTTCAGCCTCAGTTCACCATTTGGTCCTGTGACCTTCAGGCCAAAATTTGTGTCCTTGCAAGTGTCATAACCTTTCCCTCATAAGACCTGCTTACTGAGGTAGAGTTGAACTCGTATTGGCCTCCAGATTCAAGAAAAACTCATCATTTGTTCATTTGACATTTAGATCAACGAAAGAATACGAGTTCAACAGTACCTCATTTAGTAGATCTTATGAGGGAAAGGTTATATGACCCTGGCAAGGTCACAAGACCTAATGGCGAACTAAGGCGGAACCTATTCATTACTACGAGCTCTAGGAATTCGCATGTAGAAGGGGGGTTTGGAGTTGTAAGGGAACTTGAAATAACTAAAAAAAATACATGAATTAGTATTCTGATTACTCCGTACATGCATGGTCGCTTTCAAACCAAAATATCTCCAAAGTTCAGAAAATTTTTGGGTTCGGATTTTCATCATATAAAACTTAATTTTATGCTTAATTTTTTGATATGCACAACTAAGGACATTATTGTAATTTCAAAAGTAACATCAGTTGAACGGGCCATTTTTGAGTGCATTCTGGCCCACAGATCCGATAAACTGTAGTTATTTTTCACCGTCCGTTAGTGGCATCCCTGTTGCTGGAATGTTTTTGTCTTCAATTTTTTAAGAGGGAGCCCTATTTCTAATTTTAAGTGTAGTAGGATAGATTTGTGCGGGATATACTGACTCATTCATGGCTTTGTATTAGACCAATGCTCCACAATGAGCAATGAAGGGATTCCTAAAACATATTACTAAAATTTTTTATGCCTCTAAGCACGTGTTAAAAAATAACAATTAGATTGAAACTTCCTTGTGTTCTAAGTTGAATATAGGATACTAAAATTACAACCCGTTCATAAGAACGGGGAGACATCATTAACGTTAATCTTGTAATCACGGTAAGGGCTAGTAGCAATGTACAGAAAAAATTATGAATGCTAGTTACATCATGAGAAAAAAAAATTCGTACGATATGTGTCTCAGGGTTTTTTATTATATTTCACCTTAACGGTATGATGTACCGATGACGCCACTCTTTTATCTCTTATGCCTGCCAATGTTAATTTTGAAAGCTTATAACTCCAAAACTATCCAAAAAAAATTTAATCTAATTTTGAAATAAATTAATCGAAGCATCTAAAAATTGACTGCAAGTTTGTTTTGTCCAAAAAATTTCAAAACAGAGTATAATATTATTTTTTGAAATTTTGAAAAATTAATATCTAAAAATATTCTATTAAAAAATTCACCAAACACGCCATCAGTCGATAACCCTACTAAATCTACAATTTATTTCAAATTTTGGACTTCCGGATGTAAATTTTGAAAAAGATATTAATCGAAATCGGAAATGCATGAGGTTTATGAAAAAGTAAAGCACAATGTAAATTTACTTCTTTTACTGTGTTAGCCCGCTATATCTTTTCATGTTTGTGCAATGCTAGCTTGTATCTCCCTGAACAAGCAGAGGGGTTACAGAATCCCAAATTCTCTTGTTTTTGTTGGAGGTTGTCAGTATGGGGCAACGAGACACAAACCATCGAAGAAAACTACATCATTCCCTTAATGTTCCATTTATAAAAAACTCAATCCAGGAAAAGCCTGGGATAGCGTACCCTGGCCCCGGTTATTATAATGTGTTTTCTTGAAAATTTGATTTCTTAACGCTTAAACTTGAATTGCACACTAAAAACGCAAAGAAAAAGCACCCAGAAAAAACCGGGGTAGCACACCCTAAACACCCGAGGTGGCATACCTTTAGAACGTCATTAGGTATACGGTAAATATCCCTGAGTAGCATACCCTAAAACCCCGGGGTAGCATACCCTAAAACCCCGGGGTAGCATACCCTAAAAACACGGGGTAGCCTACTCTAAACCCCTATGGTAGCCTACCCTAGAACATCGTTGTAGAATACCCTAAAAACGCGGGGTATCATACCCTAAAAGCCCGGGGTATCATACCCTAAAAACCCTGGGAATCATACCCTAAAAACCCGGAGTATCATACCCTAAAAACCCGGGGTATCATACCCTAAAAACCCGGGGTATCATACCCTAAGACCCCGGGGTCGCATACCCTAAAAACCAGGGGTATCATACCCTAAAAACCCGGGGTATCCTACCCTAAAACCCCGGGGTCGCA